>RJWJ010014211.1:0-38351 GCA_004363605.1 Indri indri | reverse complement strand
ATGATAAATGAAATCTGGAGCTTGTTAATGGGTTTCAGTAACTGATGCTACTTTCAGCTTTGATAACCTAAAGTTCATTACAGATGTTTAGGGAGGTAATTCTTATGGCCAGCTCTTATCACTGGATAAAACTCCTTCTCCAATACCAGTTGCTAAGGGTAAAATAATTGGCTTCTATTGGTTTAAAATCGTTAAATAACAAATAATATAACAAATTTCTCAACCAATCAAACGGTATATACAGGCTCTTCTCAGAAGTTCAAGGCTAAGTGCTGTGTGGATACAAAACAATAATTATTACTATTATTATTACAAAAATCTTAATAATCCCTTATATTCATATATTAATAGTTCTTAATCATTTAAAAACTATTCCATATTAGTTTTCTTATTTGAGCTTCTCAATATTCATATGAGAAACTGCTCTTGAAGTAATACTGCCCCATTTTACAGACAAGGCGATTAAGACAAAAAAATGTTTAAGCGGCTTGCTACAAGTCACAGACACTAGAGAAACAATTATGTGTGAGACAGACTTGGTCCCTTCTCTTATGAAACTCTATTCTGGTGGGACATTCAGACAAGTCATGGGCAACGGAAACAGGGTAAGTGCTGAGCTAGAGGGGTACAAGGCACATGGCATGGAGAACAGACTTGGGAGGATGGGGTCAGGAAAGTCTTCCCAAAGGAAATCAAGTCTCATTTCAGAATTCACTGTGTAGGCTCTAGGGAAGAACATTAGTTTCTACTAAATTAACTTACTTTGTTCTCAGAGTCTTCCAAGTTGATTTTGGACAAACTGAAAATTTGTCATTGGGTAATTTTATTCTACACATAAACTTGTGCACATACCAAATGATATATGAACAGGTTATTCATATAGGTTCCTGTTGTCCGCAATATTAATATAGAAAAATCTGTAGCTGTCATATCTGCCATCATCATTCCTATAAAGAAACCTGGTCTCCAGCGGTCCCGGGGGAAAGTTCTGGGACTCACTAAGGCATCACTTAGTGAGCGGTGTCTAGGGGTCTTTGGTGGTTCTTACGTGTGTCTGGAGATATCTGGGGGTTTCCCAGTGGCCTTAGGGGTGTCTGGGTATATTTGGGGGGCTATGGTGCCTTTGATGGCGTCCTGGTTGAGGGGGTCCCAGGCCTGACGGACGCTGACGACTTCTTTTCTCCCATTTCATCTTCCCGCAGGAGCCCCGCGGCCTGAGCGCTGCGTCGCCATCCATGGCTGAGGCTGCCGCTCCCCGCCGCTTCCGGCGGGCAGTACCCCGAGGAGAGGCGGCGGGTGCGGTGCAGGAGCTGGCGCGGGCGCTGGCGCACCTTCTGGAAGCCGAGCGGCAGGAGCGGGCGCGGGCAGAGGCGCAGGAGGCTGAGGATCAGCAGGCGCGCGTCCTGGCGCAGCTGCTGCGCGTCTGGGGCGCTCCCCGCGCCTCGGACCCGGCTCTGGGCCTGGACGACGACCCCGACGCGCCCGCCGCGCAGCTCGCCCGCGCACTGCTCCGAGCCCGCCTTGACCCTGCCGCCCTCGCGGCCCAGCTCGTTCCCGCGCCCGCCCCTGCTTCTGCGCTTCGACCCCGGCCCCCAATCTACGACGATGGCCCCACCGGCCAGGATGCGGAGGACACCGGCGACGAGACGCCTGACGTGGACCCCGAGCTGCTGAGGTGCCCGGCAGGGTCTGGGGGAGGGAGGGGACACTTATGCCCCGGGAGGGCGAGGGCGAGGGCCTGCTTCACAGGTGGAAGGGCGAACACCTGAGTCCTGGGGAGAGGCAGGGTTTCTGGGACCTTAGGAGGGAGTAGATCCTGGATCCAGGGGTGGGGGGCAAAGATGCCTGGCTGGGGGCACAGTGGGGGACGTAGACTCCCGGTTCTGGGGAGCGGGGCAGATGCCGTTTCTGGGGGTGGAGGGAGGTGGGTACGTCATAGTTTCTGGGATGTGAGGCAGGGACATCTGTCTCTTGAAAGCAGTGGCTTGGGGACAATTGGGTGGAGAGGGAGCTGGAGACCCCCGGTCCCCGGGCGGTATGGAGTTGTGTGGTTGTGTCGTCCGGGTCCTGGGGCGGGCGGTGATAAGCGGACACATCATCACTGCGTTCTGCTCGGCCCTGCAGGTACTTGCTGGGGCGGATTCTCGCAGGAAGCGCGGATCCCGAGACTGTGGCAGCCCCGCGCCGCCTCCGCCGCTCAGCCGACCAGGACGTGGGCCCTGAGGTGCCCCCTGAAGGCGTGCTGGGGGCGCTGCTGCGCGTGAAACGCCTGGAGACCCCCGCGCCCCAGGCGCCCGCGCGCCGCCTCCTGCCTCCCTGAGCGCCTCCCGGATTCTACGCGCCCTGGGACCCGGGAGCGCCCCCGCCTCCCCACCACCCGGACTGCTCCCTGCCAGCACGTCCAGAGCAGCTTACCCTGGTAGCCAGCCTGTGGCTACCCTCTGACCCCAAGGTCCCCACCCCACTGGCCCCACAATAAACACGATCTGAAGCAGCTCTGTGCTTGTCTGTGTGAGTGGCAGTTTCTAGGGAGTGGTGGGCTGGGAGGTGGCCGCCTTTAGAGTAGGGCAGAGGGGCCCCTGCCCTGGGTCCTGCACTTTAGAGATACCCCCTGCTCAGTCTAAGCCTCTCCTCATGGGTATCAGGGGGAGGCATCCGCATGCACAATGGCAGTGTCCACCAGGTCCTGTGTCCCCCTTCTATGCCTCACTTGGGTATGGGGAGCCCAGGAGGGTTTGAGGCCACTTTCAGGGCCTGCACTGGCATCTTCCAGGGTCCATCCTCCTGAGGGCCAAGGGTGGGTCTAGGGATGGCTATGAGGCATGTGAGCCCCCGGGCACCACATGATGTGGGGAGGCTGGGGAGAAAAAGGGAGTGGGTTGCAGGCAGGGGGGGTGGTGTCAGCCCTCCTGACACAGGCACATTCTGGCGGGGAACTCCGAGGAGTCTGAGAAACTAGATCCTGGACATCCGGGCTGTTAAGAAAATGTATTTGTCAAGGTAGGATAGGAGAAGACGCATTTTGTTTACGTTTGTTAGCTTGGTTTGTAAAGTTTAAATATTTAGTTATACAGTATGGAGGCCTGTCTGTACTCTTGCCCAGGCCCTAAAGATTTGGGGAGTTCCTGTTGTGGCAGCTGCTTTGTGGCCACAGCTTTTGCACTGGCTATTCCCTCTGTCCCTGGATATCTGAAAGTTTTTGCCCCAATGTCGCCTGACTCATTAAGGCTTTCCTTGACCTCCCCATTACTCTATTCCTTCACCTGCCTTTAATACATAGCCTGATGTTTTATCTGCAAGGGCAGGGTTTTTTAAGTGTCTTGTTTGCCTCCACATCCCTTGTACCCAAAGCAGGGCCTGGAACACAATAGGCTCCCCCCTAGTTTCTTGAATGAAAGAATTCTCATAATTCAAGTAGCATTCTACCCAGTCCCACTCCCACCCACATAACACCACTTGGCATTAAGGCAGCTTTGAAACTCAAGAACACATTTAATTTTGCACAAAACTTCTTAACTTGACATAACATAGGTTAGACACCCTACATTAACAAAAAGCTCCTCACCAAGTGAAAATGAAAGCGGTGTCCATCCATCTCCAGTACAGACAGTATCCCATGCAGGTAGTTGCTTCAGGGGTCTCATGTCAAGGGAACGATCACCCTGACCTGGGGGAGGGTCCGCTTTTCTTGACCAAGACCTTCAGGCCACAGAGCAGCCACAGCGGCAGGTGGTCTTCTGGTGCTTCCCACCTGGCCCTGACACAGCCTCCTTTGCCCTGGCTTCCTGGACCCTCTGGATCTCATGGACGAGCAGGGAAAAGGCCTCCTCCACACCTTGCCGGGTCTTGGCTGAGGTCTCCACGAAGGGCGCTCCCCAGCTCCGGGCGAGGGCTACAGCAGTGGCATGAGCATCTCCGGCGTCGGTCACGAGATCACACTTGTTTCCCACAAGGACGAGAGGCTGGCTGGGGTGAGGGCCCCAGGTGTCACGAATCTGCTGCAGCTGGGCCAGCGAGGAGGGGTCATCGAGAGCGAAGACACCCAGCACACCATCACCAGCAGCCAGGCACTGGTCACGCAGGGCCTTATGAATGGCCTGCCCTGCGGTGTCCAGCACGTTCAGAACGCAGCCCCCACGATCCAGGTCCAACTCTTTCCAGTAGGAATCCTGGATGGTGGGGTCGTGGTCTTCCACAAAGCACTGGTGGTTCAGCTGGATGGTCAGAGCACTCTTGCCCACGCCACTCGCGCCCACCACCACCGCCTTGTACTCGGGCAGCTTCTTGCCATCATCCCTGCAGCGTGCTCCAGCATGGAGGCTGTCTTCCGGGGAGGTAAGCTTCCAAGTGCCCAGGCCCAGGTCGATGGTGCCAGATTTGGTAGTAGGCAGCTCCATGTCCTCAGCACGCAGCTCAGGGGAGAGATGTGGACAGCAAGCCCTGCACGTGGGGAAGAGCAGCAAGACAAAGGGTTGGGGGAGACTATTTGGGGGTAAGGAGACAGCAGGGTGTCATTGGATCAACATTTATTGAGTGCCTATTGTGTGCTGATCACCTTCTAATATGCATGCAATATACATAATTTATGTAGTTTTCTCCCTCCCTCCCCACCCCCTCCCCTCTCTCCCTCTCCCCACCTCCCTCTTCTACCTACCACTTAAACTGTAGGATTTTCCAAACTGCTTTGAGATGTAATTTACATCCTATAAAGTTTAGCCCATTTGAACGTACAATTCAACGAATTTTAAGTGTATTCACAGAGTTGTGCAACCATCACCATAATCAAATTTTAGAACATTTTCCTCACCCCAGAAGAGAATCTCTGTCCCCATTAGCAGTCTCTCCCCATTGTGGAGGGAGGGTGGGATTTTGCCTGTTTTGATCACCATTGAACCCCAGCCCAGCCCAGCACCTGCGAGACAGAATGTGCTCAAAACATTCCCACCCCCTGGGGGTTTATGCTCTAAAAGTGGGTTTATGTTCTAAAAGGGGGAAACAGAGCATACAATCAACCAAATAAATATATAAATCATGCAGTGTGCTAGCCATTATCATTAGAATTTAGTCTTTATTAGTTACTCGACACATATTTATTGAGAACCTGCTGTGTGGCAAGGACATAGAGGTGGACAAGAAATAGACAACGAAGCCTGGCCCCCGCGAACGTTACATTCTAGTTGGGGCAACAGACACCAAACAAGATAAATAAGTAAAATATATTTTAGGAGTAGGTGGTAAGCTTGCAGAAGGTGCTTGGTTAATGTTAGGCTTTTTAATTATCATTTAATCCTCATTCACCCATTCAAGAAACTTCCCGCGTGCTCCACATTGTGGTATGGCAGTTAACAAAACAGATTCACATCCCTGCAGCTTGTGAGGATTAGATCCCGGCAGTGTGAAGGAGACAATAACAAGATGAGGAACGAGGAAGTTGCAAGTTAGAAGAGGATGGGCACACAGCAGGTGCTCAATTAGCGTTAGTTATTAGTAGCACATCCTCATTAACTCGTTGAATGCACCTCCGGGTCCTTGGGCTCAGGAAATGCCCCTGCTTAGTGCACCAAAATAGCCACCTGTGCTTAGTTACCACAACACCCCCGCTGGGGACCAGAGGCAGATTGGGGCAGATGGCGGGCTCCACAGGTGGGGGGGGGGCAAGGCCTCAGGTGGGGATCCAGCTGCGGGGGCCCCAACCCCCAGGGATCGCTGAAAATGGTCACTGGGAATGCTGCCCAGAAAGAGAGGGGCCAGGATGAGAAGTATGCAGAGGATAGAGTTTTGGGGGTCCCTGAACTCTATCCCTTTGGGGGTCCCTGAACTCTATCCCTTTGGGGACGGAAAGAGGGAGAAGACCTGGCTGGGAGGACAGCGGGGAGCGGTAGGTCGGACTCTGGTGTATTCTGAGGGAGAACGAGCCCGGCCGTCTTTAGGGACTGAGAGGCAGGGAAGGGGTCGCGGACGACTCCCGAGTCTGGGGCCCACGCGGCTGGAAAGCTGGGGTACCCTCGGGCGGGGGAGGCCCGTGAGGAGGGCTGTGAGCATGAGCCGGAGGAAGGCAGGCCCGACCCCGGTGGTCACCTGAGGGCCCACACTCTCCCCGTCCGCCTGCCACCCACCCCGGGGCGGCAGAGGTCTCGTCCCGACGCCCGCTTTACCCGCGCGCAGTAGCGAGGCTCGGAGAAGTGAGGTGACCGGGACTGGCCCGAGGTCACACAGCCCGCGAGAGACGCCACAGAACGGGGGCCCAGCCCTGTGCTCTAGTAAGGCAGGGTCACTTGTGGCGGTGGGCGCTGCAGGGCCGGGCCCGGCTATCGGGGCGGCCTGGGCTCCTCAGCCGGGTCGCGCTCTGCCTGACGAAGCCAGGCGAGGGCTAACGCCTGAGGTGGCGAGGGGACCCCCGAACCGTGACTGCGCTTCAGGCTTAGTGTGAAGAGTGTGGCCCAGTTGCCCTTTCTCAACCCATCCCGAGTCTGGGGGAGGCGGCCCCGCTTCCCGCCCCGCGCGGACACCCTCACAAAGCCGGGCGCCGAGGGGCTGCGCTCCCAGGACGGGAGGTGCCGGAGAAGGGTGCCCTCGCACCCTCACAGCCGGCGCGGGACGACCCGGGGCCGGGCGGCCCGCTCACCTGTGTCCCGGGAGAGGCGGGTGCGCTGGGACGCGGCCGGCAGCTCTGACAGGACTAACTGGGGGCGAAGCGGCTCCCCAGACCCCCGGTGGCGGCTGGGGCAGTGGGCATGCGCAGCGCCCTCCCGCCGCTCGGTCGCCCCCCGCCCCCCTGCCCGGAGAGCGGGGTCACGCCCTGGACGCCACTCACCCCTCCCCCACAGGCACGTGCGCGCCCCACGGCCAGACCTCCTGTTGCCCCGCGGCGCCTCTCCCTGGCCTGGCACCTGTTCGGGATGGGATTTCCTCTTTGTGCGTGTGTGTCCGTGTGTAGGGGGTGTTTGTCAGATTCTGCCCTGGATGGCCAGACTTTGGGAACCGTTCTGTGGGGATCTGTTTGAGGCCATGGAGCCTGTGCCGCCTCAACCCGGCTTTTTGGTAGCCCCAGAGAGGATCGTGCCTGTTCCTGGAGGGAAAGAGTTGTCAGGGCTGAAAGAACCTACCTGATCTGAGGTGGTTTGTCAAGCTAAAAATTTCCCAGACTCCCTTGCAGCTACAGCAATCACGGCACAGCTCTGAACAGTGAGGTGTAATCAGGGGCTCTTGGGTGGGGCATCCAGGGGACTCTTAAAAGGAGTTGGCTGACACTCTCTTGCTCTTCCCTATTCCACTTTTTCTTGAGTGGGTGGGGCTCAGGTGGCCAGTTTGGGATCATAAAGCGGCCATGAAGAAAAGGCCCGGAAACCTTAGCCCAGATGAGAATTGCTTTGGCAGCTCAAGAGAGTCAGGGCTGAGGATAACTCCTTCAACTTCCCACCTCTGGTCAATGGCAGCTACCCATTACCCCAAGAAGCTACCTACGACCACCACATCCAAGGAAAACCTGGACTTCCCACCCTGTCCGCAATCAGGCCAATGAGACAGTTGGGGAAACTGAGGCCTGGTGAGGCTACTTTCTGCTAGTTTTCTTGTCTTCTCAGCCTAGGGTGTGGCTGGGACTGGCTGTGAGGCCCCTATTTCTAAGACAATCACTCATTTCCTCAAGGATTCTACTGTCTTACTGCCAGTGGAACCAGTCAAGCTGCCTGCTCTATTTTCAGTTAGCTTTTGGGGCAATGGATGGGCAGGGGGGTAACCTGATGAAGACCCACTCCCGTATTCCTTCATTACTCATTGGCCCGGCTGGCCAGGGATGTGGGGTTCTCCACCTAGTCAGAGTTAAAAGACTTCAGGTTTTGTAACAGGTCATCCTTTATTACATATGCAACCCTGCCATACCTGCCAGTTGACCCCCCCCCTCCAATGTTAAGCTCATGATATCATCCCCTCTTGGGGCCACTGAGCTGCCCCCCTTTCCTTCTGGGGAGGAGTAGTGGTGTCCCTCAAGCAGGCAGTGCGCAGGGACAGATCTACAACTGATCATCCAAGTGATCACTGCAGTCCTCTTACAAGTATTTACACTTAAATAAGCACTCTTGGGAGTTGCAAAGGATATTCAGGATGGAATGGAGTGGGAGGCTACCCCTCATCCAAGGGACAGGTTGGAATGAACTATGGCTGGTCTATCTTGGGCCTCAGGAGGTGGAGAAGAGGGAGCGCGGTGGTCTGGGGTTTAGTGTGGGTGGGGCATGTCCTCCCCAAACTTGTTCTGGTGGGCGATGTTCTTCACTTCTAGGAGAGCCTGAGGAGGAGGCAAGAACAGGGTAGGTGAGAGAGAGTGAGGACCCCTTAACCTCGGACAGAAGGCTGCCCCCACTCTAGGCCCCAACCACTCTGGCTCCTGGACTAGCCCACAGCCCCCGCCCCATACAAAATAATCACACGAGGCAGCCATACAGAGGGGTCTGCATTCTCCCATTATCCCATCAGAGAAGGGGCATGTAGGGGTGAGTGTGCACATGTTAAAGGGTCTGCCCAGGGCCCACCTGGTGGTGGACATAGGCCTGACAATGGTAACACCAGGCAGACAGGTCAACGTAGCTGAGAACCAGTGGGTGTCCAGAGTCTCCGTGGTGTTGAAGCATATGGCCATTGATGTAACGACCGCAGTAGACCTGAGGTTGGGGTGTAAGTGTCAGGCGGGGGTCAGAACCCACCTGTAGTCTGCTCTCGGGCCAACCTCACCCCATCCCCTTTCTCTGCTCCATACCTGATAGCAAGACAGACACACCCAGTTCTCCTGCAGTGATCCACAGTCCCCACAAGGTTGAGTCACATCCAGGCCTGCTGCAGGTATGGGGCATACTGCCACCAAATGGGGACACCAGGGCAGTGGTGTCACTGCATAAAACATGGCCTGCAGTGGGTGAAACTAAGTAAGCTGGGGACACCATTTCCCCATTCCATGTTCCTACATCACACGCTCCTACATGGAGACACAAATGGGCAAGAGAAGGAAGCCACAGTCCCAGCCTCTCCTTGAGCTCACCTGATCAGTGTCAGTAAGGTCCCCAGATCTCTGCATCAGAATCAAATCATCCATGTCCTGACCTCCAGCTGCCTCTCCGAGTAGGCTCTCCTCTTCTGGGGTCTGAGAGCCTGGGTCCTCCTGGACACAAGGAGCACAAGATGTATCAGAAAGGCCCGATTTGGGCCCCTTCTTTCCCCTTCCTGGGTGTGGTGGGCCTTACCTGAGATTTGTTGCCTAGTTCCAAGGTCCTGAGACTCCCAACCAGCTTACTGGGGGATATCTGGGGTGTGGCCCCCTGCACAGGTGTGGTTGGGGGGTTCTGGTTGTCTCTGCATGAGGCTAGAGGAGTTTGGATCAGTTGGGCACCCCCCATAGCCTCCCCTGAGGTGGTCTGGTCCAGGGTGGCTCCCTCCACGGCTGCCTCTGAGGTGGTCTGGTCTAGCGAAGCTCCTCCTACAGCCTCCTCTGAGGTAGCCTTGTCCAGCGTGGCTCCCCCAACAGCCTTCTCTGAGGTGGTCTGGCCCAGGGTGGCTCCTCCCACAGTCTCCTCCGAGGTGGTCTGGTCCAGAGTGGCTCCCCCCACAGCCTGCTCTGCGGTGGTCTGGCCCAGCACAGCTCTCCCCTTGGCTGCCTCTGAGGACCGGTCCTGAGTGACTGCCACCACAGCTATCTCTGACTTAGTCTGGCCTGGGGTGGACTCTTCCGCAGATAATGCTGAGGTGGCCGTCCCCATGCCTGCTTCCGGAACTTTCTCTTCTGGTGTGGTCATCCCCTCAGCTGGCCCAGGATTGGCTGGTTGGGGTGCCTTCTTGGTGACTGACTTAGAACTGGAGGGTGCCTCCTTGTCTTCTACCTCTGGAACCATGGAGGGAGATCCTTGAGTGTGGGTACTATCCCCTTTCCTGCCTCCTTCCCTGAGTCCCCCCACTGCCCCCAATTCCCCACATCCACTCACTCGTGACCCGCAAGCCGCGCCAGTATCTGCGATGGACTTGGATGGTCTCAGTGATTGAGGCCAGGGCCCCTGATAGTGGGGGCCGTGACAGGGCCAGCAGGGGTAGTGGGTCTCCAAGGAGGGAGCGGGTGCAGGCAGCCATGGACTCGGAGATGGATGTCAGGTTATAGCCACCCTTTGTTAAGGAAAAGGGGAAAGGGGTGGTGGGGGTTCATCAGGGAATTTGGAGGGCAAGATGTCCTGCCTCCCCAATTCCCCCCACCCCCAGCCCTGCAAGTCTGGAGTCTGGAGTGGTGGGAAGTACTGGGAACACGTGAGCAGAGACACCTGTTAGATGGGCAACACCTGTCAGATGGGCAGCACCCGTTTTGTGAGGTGGTTGTTTTGGGGAGGTAGATTGTGATGTAAAGTGCAAGATAACAATGCTGATATGACATTAGTAACAGCTGACATTTATTAAGTGTTTGCTGTGTCCCAGACCCTATTTTAAGTACTTCATGCATACTAATGCGCTTAATCCTCACAACCACAGGTGCTCAATCTGTACAGGCACTTGCCTTCACGCCATACAGAAATCCATCTTCACACTGTCCAGCAACCTCTGGCCTCACACTATACAGTAACCACTGACCTGACATGCACAAGATGTCTACTGTGAACCCATACAAAAGCCCCTGCCCTGACCCGGTGCAGGAACTGGGTCTTTCTCTCTGCCCACACTCCTGTCCTGACCTTTTCCACACTCCATAGGAACCCCAGTCTTTTTACAAATAAAGAAACCAAGGCTCAGAGTGGTTAGATGACTTGTTTAAGGTCACAACAGCTGAAGAGGCAGCACTGGGGGTTTGAACCTGGGCTATCTGAGAGGGTTAAATTAATGTCCAAACAATGTGTAACAGTAAGGAGACCCAGCATTTACACAGGGCTTACCATATGTCAGGTACTCCTCCATGGTTAGCCAGCCCCATCTTACAGACAAGGAAACTGAGGCACAGGGGGCAGGGTACTGAGTTATTTACAAAAGGTCAGTGAATTTACTTTGTCTCTGGAACTTGTTAGAGGCAGTTCAGGTAGCAGTAAAAAGCACAGACCCTGGAGCCAGGCTGCAGGGGTTCAAGCCCTGGCTCTGCCATTAGTAAATGAGTGACCAGGCTAGTCACTACACCGCTCTGGGCTTCAGTTTCCCTAATCTTAAAAGAGGAAAATGATGAGGTAAGCAGACCCTGCTCGGAAGGCTGCTTTGCCAAGAGAATGAATTAATAATAAATATAAAGTGCTGAGAAGAGTACCTTGCACACAGTGAGCCCTTGATTAAAGCTATTAATTATTATTAAAGCTGGTATTATTATTATTAATGCCTAGTATGTGCCAACAATCCAGGTGGAGACACTCAAAGGAAATTTTGGGAAACTGCCCTAAGTGATGCAACCAACTTTCCCAAACTACCCTCCCATCACGGGAAGAGAGACTGAGAGAAAGTTACCTCTAGGACAAGGATAATGCGGCCATTGGCAAGGCCCATCAGCAGGTGGGTGAGGTGGGCATAACCCTCAGGTGACACCTGGCAGCCCCCCAGGGGGTCCCCCCATGCAGCATCAAAGCCAGCAGAGACCAGCACCAGTTCTGGGTTAAACTGAGGCAGGGAGAGAAGAGATGCAAAGGCATGAGGGTAGGGGCCATGGTGGGCAGGAAGTGGTGGAGACCCAGGGACATGGAGACAAGGACAAATGAATACATGGAGATGCAGGTCAGAGAGATGGAGATGCAAGACCAGAGACCTGAATGTAATGAGGGGAAGACAGGGAAACACAAGAAACAGAGACATGGACACACAAAACAGACTTAGAGACTTGGAGACACTAGAAATGGACGGACAGGGACATGAAACAGTTATGAGACGTGAGACATGGAGATCCCGATGTCAAGAGACAGTGACATGAGAAACAGGGTTGTGTCCTCACACACACGCACCCCAGAGTCAATTGTGGGACACACACACAAGATACAGGGTTTTATATACACAGTGCCAGAGAGAGGTACACGCACATTTCCATAACAGAAGATGACAACACAATTGCCATACACAGAGAAGATGGTCACATATAGCCACACATATCCCCACACAATCACAGTCCCATACTAACCAGGACTATACATCTATACTAGTCATGCATACACACACACACACACACACACACACACACACACACACACGGTTTCTCATAGGGGACAATAATCCACAGCCACCATGCACAGTCACAAGCATACACATGCCATCACCACACAGTCACAGTGGACACATGCACATTGTTACACCCACAGGAGACAGTCACTTGCATAGACAGTTCCATGTACACACAAGGCTGTCCTGGCCACCCGTGCACAGTCAGACAGATATGCAAGGCCATCACAGTCAACCTCTTGCCCTGACAGCCATCACTACAGCCACCCACAGCCTGTCTCATATGATCAGTCAGTCACTTAGCAGTCAGATGCACACAGGGTTGAGGAGGCAGGCACATGCTGCCACCTGCACGCGAATATCACATTCATCCTAAGCCATACCTCGTAGGCAATGGGAAGCACGAGACGATGCCAGGCAGCCAGGTAGTCAGCATCACCCATGCGGGGCCCATTCCAGGCCACGTTGACAGTGAAGCCTGTGCCTACGGCCCGGCCTATCTGGCTGCTGGCGCCCTCATCCCCCATGGGGAAGAAGGTGCCATGATCATAGCGGTGCAGGGACACGTATAGCACACTGCCAGAGATGGGGTGGGAAGGGGGCAATGGCTGGTTAGGGGCCCCCAGCACCCCTAAGGCATGGCTCACCCACCTCCCTAACCACACCCTTGCTCCCAGCCCCAGCCCCTCACCTGGGGTCATCCTCAAACATGTGCTGAGTTCCATTACCATGATGGACATCCCAATCCACAATCAGGATCCTGGGGAGGGGACAGTTCCTCGGTAACCCAGGACACTAGCCCCCTGGGAGAGGGCTGGGGCTAGACCCCGGGGGTCTGCAGGGGCACTTATTGCTGGGTGGCAGGACTCTGGGTCTCTTGGAAAAGCGCTGGGTATCAGACTTCTGGGTCCTATCAGTTAAGGATAAAGCCTGATCCTGAGTCCCGAGGGCCTGAGCACTCCTGCTCAAGTGCTCAGAGCAAGTGCTGAGTGGCTAGTGCCGGGGGTTGGATCTTGAGTCTTTTGGAATAAGCACTGGGGGCTGGACCTGGGCTCTGTCGGAGGCCAGAAATGCTGGAGGGGGACCCTGGATCCTGTTTTATAAGTGCCTGGGTGCCACAACCCGGGGGTCCTATCTGGGTAAGCACTGAGAGGCTCCATCCGTGGTCCTTTTCTGGGTAAGTGCTGGGTGACTGGACCCTTGCTCATTTCTGGGGGAAGTCCTGAGGGCTGTACCACAGGGACTGCTGAGTAAGCACTGGGCTTGGAGGGGGGGTATCCAGGTTCCCACAAGGATCAGAATCTGGGGGTCCCCAAGGAGCCTTTACCGCAGGGCACGCCCACTGATGGCCTGGGCATGGCGAGCAGCCACAGCCACAGAGTTGAAAAAGCAGAAACCACAGGCTGCGTCCTGCTCGGCGTGGTGTCCTGGGGGGCGCACCACAGCAATACCATTCAAAACCTGGGGAGGAGTGGAAAGCGAAGATTGGACTGCCCGCCCTCCTGCCAGTGCTGGCCCTCCTTTCTTCTCTTCTCTCTCTCCTGTCCCCTCCACTACTCCCCCAGCTGCTAGCGCCCCCTGCCTCTCCCAGGGAGCAGGGACCCCTCCCCGTACCCCCTTTCCTCAGGCTCTGCCTGGCTCTCTCAGAGCTTCCATGAGCAGGAGGTGGCCCTTTCTTCCCATTCACCCAGGACCTCCTCTCCCCAGGCCCACGCCCCACCCCAGAGGACACACCTCTCCTGAGAGTACAGCCTCCACCAGGCGGCAGGCTGCGCCTGCAGCCAACTGCGCACAGGCAAAGGTGCTGGGGCAGATGTAGATAGAGTCGTAGTTGGAGCTCTCACGGTGCAGCTCCCGGGATTTCATCTTCTCAGTGGCCCGGAGACGACCCACGTACTCAGCACTGGAGGCACAGAGAGGGCACCCAGTCAAGTGAGGAGGCCTGGCCCATCCTGTGTCCGGCAGTAGCTCCCCCTCCCAGGAGGGGAACCCAGGCTGCAGCCCCTGAGACCCCATTCACAGCCCCGGGAGCCCACCCACCATAGGCATAGGGGGGGTGTGACCTGTGGCAGGTGAGCAGCTCAGCGTTGGTGGCAGGGCGCACGGGCAGGGTGAGGCAGCGGCCTACAAGGCCCAGCTCCTCCAGGCGGCACATGATACGCGAGATGCGCTGGGGCATCTCGGGGTGGTGGCTAGCAGTAGGGGCAAACCAGAGGAAGGGGCTTAGTGCCTACAGAGGGAGGAACCCCCCACACCCACTTACCCAGCCCTCTGGCTGTGTACTTGTCCCATAAGTTGCAGTGACTCATCATGTGTTGGTCATAGACCAGCCCTGTGCGGGCCTGCAGCACCGGCCATGTCAGGATTGGGAGCACAGGGGGCTCCCAAGGTCCTTCCTCCTCGTTCTCCTCCATGTCGTCCTCCTCTACGTAGTCCTCCTCAATGGGCTCGGCTACAAGGGGAAGTCATATTCACCCTACTCTCTCTATCTGCATCCCCATAATATTCTGGAACTCAGGTGACCCCAACAGAAAAAGGGG
This sequence comes from Indri indri, assembly GCA_004363605.1. NCBI lineage: Eukaryota > Metazoa > Chordata > Mammalia > Primates > Indriidae > Indri > Indri indri. The sequence goes on along the minus strand of RJWJ010014211.1, from coordinate 23,661 downwards.
TGGGAGGCCTGGAACCCCGGGCCCAGGGAGAGAGACAGCCTGACCCTCCCATACCAAGGTGGCCCAGGAAAGTCAGAGGGGTCTGGAAGACAGTCTCTTCCCACGGCTCATTCCATGTCCAGCCCCCGATTTCCTACCTGGTCTCACAAGGACCTTCCAGAAGGGCTCGAGGGCTTCCAGAGCGCAGGAGAGGGAAGCCTGGGCACTGGGGGGCAGGTCAGGAGAAAGAGTGATGAAATGGCCCCTGGGCGGGCAGTGAGGCTCCTGCTGTTCCCCTTCTCCAGCTGGGCTCACCTCGGGCAGGGGGCACCAGGGGACTCCAGCATGGGACAAGGGTCTCCCAGGAGGGTGTGGAGCGAGGCACTGACACCCTCAGCCAGTGAGCGGAGGTTGTAGCCACCCTGGGGGAAGGAGTTGTGATGGGGGTCAGGAAAGGACGAGATGTTACCAGGGAAGAAGAATAAGGATCACGATCATGACAATAATAACAAAATAATACTGGGGTGCATGCTACATGTCAAGCAACAAGGAACTTAGAGGGTGATCTCATTTAATTCACTGGACAATGACATGAGGTGATTACCATTATGATTATGCCCGTTTTACAGAAGGAAAGCAGAGGCACAAAGAAGTGAAGTGACTAATGCAAGGTTGTCCAGCTAGTAAGTGAAATGCTGGGCCAGGAACTCCTGTTGGACTTGAAAGCTCTGTTCTTAAGCCCTCCAGGATCCACAGGCTGAGAGACGAAGGTGAGTCACTCACCTCCAGGGACAGGATCAGCTTGCCTCCTGCCAGACCCATGAGCAGGTGGGTTAGCTGGGCGAACCCTGCCGGAGTGGCAGCCATCTCGCCCTGGGGGGACATGGAGAGTCAGCCTGGCTCTGTGCAGCCCCTTCTGCCCACCCACCATCCTGGGGAGCCTGCCTTACCTTGGGGTCCCCTTGGAGGGCATCAAATCCAGCAGCCACCAGGACCAGCTGAGGCTGGAACTGAGGGGGGAATGGACTATATGAGGCTACCTGCCCTCATGGCCCATCCCTCCACGGCACCCTTCTCCCCAATACACCCCAGACCCCCAGGACCTCAAGGGCGACTGGCAGCAGGATCTGCAGGAAAGCGGCGATGTAGTCAGCATCCCGCATCCCCACCTGCAGACACAGAGGCATGATGGAGGATATTCGGCTGCCTGTCCCAAGCCAGGGGGAGGGCAAGGCTGAGCCTCACTTTGGGGGCAGAGGGTGGGGAGACACTGACCTGGTTCCAAGGCACATTGATGGTGTATCCTTGGCCTTCACCAAAACCTGTGGTGGACCAGTTAGAGGCCTTAAGGTGGGGCCAAAACCTACCCTGCTCATAGCGATGGATGGAGAAATAGAGGACACTGGGGACAGAGAAAAAAAAGGTAAGGGAGTGGGAGAAGAGAGGCAATACCCCCAGACACCCCCAATACATAGCCGCCAGTTTACTCAACCACTTGTTTTTCTGGATTTAACCACTCATTCATTAATTTCCCCATTAATCTTTTTTTCTTTTTTGAGACAGAGTCTCGCTCTGTCACCTAGGCTAGAGTGCGGTGGTGTCATCATAGCTCACTGCAACCTCAGACTCCTGGGGGCTCAAGCAATCCTCCTGCCTCAGACCCGAGTAGCTGGGACTATAGGTGCACGTCACCACACCTGGCTAATTTTTCGTAGAGATGGGGTCTCTCTCTTGCTCAGGCTGGTCTTGACTCCTGACCTAAAGCGATACTCCTGCCTCAGCCTCCCAGAGTGGTAGGATTACAGGCATGAGCCACCGCACCCACCCTCCCCATTAATCCTTTAATTCCTACATCCATTCTTCTTCATTTTTGTATTTTCTTGAGACAGAGTCTTGCTCTGTTACCCAGGCAGGATGGAGTGCCATGGCGTCATCATAGCTCATTGGAACCTCAAACTCCTGGGCTCAAGTGATCCTCCTGCCTCAGCCTCCCGAGTACCTGGAGGCTACAGGTGTGTGCCACCATGCCTGGCTCATTTTTGTATTTTTTGTAGAGACGGGGTCTCACAATATTGCTTAGGCTGGTCTCGAACTCCTGACCTCAAGCGATCCTCCCACCTTGGCCAATCAAACTGGTAGGATTATAGGCGTGAGCCACTGTGCCCGGCCACATCCATTCTTCTATTAATTTACCCTTCTATTCAGTCACCAAATTTATTCATCTTCACATTCATTAATTCTTCAATTTATTTATCTATTACCTCACTCCCTCATTCCCACTGGAACCCCCTCCCTCAGCAAACGTCACTGCCCTCTTGGTGCCCACTCAATTCTAGGCTCAGCTCTTGGATCTGTCCCAGCCCCTGGGGGATCCTGACCCTGTGGACGACTATAGATCATGTCTGCCCACCACCTGCCCCTGTGACCAAGGAATAATACCAGGACAAACCCTGTGACGTTGCAGGCCCACATGGGGTATAGGGCTCTTAGCTGTGAGGAGTCTAAGGCTGAAAAGAGCCTCAAGTGAGGCTGGGGAGCTTAGTGATTTCCCTGAAGGAAGTGGGGAGACCCAGGGGCTGGGGTGAGACTTCTGTGTGTGGAGCTGGAGTGCGTACTGGCTGGGGCTGCCATAAAGGCAGTGAGGGGGCAGTTTCTTCTCCCCAATGCCTTATAGGCCACCTCTACTACTTCTTCTATTTTATAGGTGACAGAGGGAGCACTCAGGGGGGTGAGAGGGACTGACATGCAAAACAGATACTGAAAGGACATGATGTGCATGTTCTGACAGAAAGCCCAGCAGGGGGTTGTGGGAGGGCTTAATTCTGATGTGGGGGGAGCAAAATGAGTAACCTAGCTTCCATCAGTCCATCTGTCTACCCATCCATCCATCCATCTATCTGTTCCTGTATCCCGCGCCTTCTTCTGGAAAGGATCTAAAGCAGCTTTTTTCTTTTTTAGGAAAATGCAAGAAATAGCAGAAAGCAATTAATCTGGACAAACTTTAAGAGTCACATTTTAATAAATGTTCGTAACGTAGTTGTGAAATTTAATGTAATTGATATAAAAGGATTCTTAAAATTCAGGAAAATATGTTAAAATTGGGGAATGAAACACGTGAAAGCTCTGGTCTTGAGTGGATGGGAGATGGTTATATTATTTTTTATACTGACAGACAAATATTGGTTTTAAACCATTAGAGGAAGAGAAATACATAGTAGGACATAAAAATTATCATCAGGGGAAGAAAGGAATAACTAAAACATTTGAAGAAAGCCAGCTCTACAAGTGAACCACCAGAGTTAACCAGAAGGACTAGCACCCAAGGAAACTAAGTTTATAAAGCAAACTGAAGGGGATTTTTTTAAAAGTTTGATCAACTTCGAGTGAAATGGTAGATTGATAGCACAGGTTTACCTCCTTGCCCTTGTACCACCCCAGCCAAAAGCCAATAAAGGAATTTTAAACAAGTATCAACCCAGAAAGAGAATAGGAGAAAAGGATGTCAGACAACAAGAGATGTCAATGAATTTCTGGAAGTAGACTTTGAGGCTCCAGGGGCCCTTGTCCCATGCTGAGCAGGAGGAGGGGGCACCCAAGATTACCAGAGGTTTTCCTTCTGGAGAAATCAAGCACAGATCCAGGTCAGTGCACACCAAATCCATTCTGAAGAGCCAATTCACTGATTGACCAATTCACCAAACTTACTTGCTACTTTTAACTACTTAGTTTTAGTTCACCTGTTTTTCTTGTCTTTATAACAGCATTTTAAGGACTGTCCAATTTGTCTCCCTGCTGCTGGCGTTAAGAGACTGAGAGATGGGGATCTGGGAGATCCAGGGGCATGGATAGATTTATTTTTCATTTATATATTCTTATTCACAAGGAAGGTTGTTTGAATACATTCACAATTCTTCATATCCATGTATGTAGTCAATAGTGTATCCACAGAACAACACACAGTTGTAGCATTTATTAAAACAAAAATGATTAATGATATTAATGATTTTTACTAATTTTCTTAGGTACGATACTGAAGTAATGCTCTTTTTTTTTTTTAAAGAGGCAGACACCACAATACTCTGACTGGTGATGCTTTTTGAAAAAGTGTCCTTATATTTACAGATGCATTCTGGAATATTTACAGAAGAAATTATATGATATCTAGGATTAACTTCAAAATGAAACAGGTGGAGGGCAGTGGGGGAAGGTATAGACGAAACAAGAATTGACTTATGTTGAAGCATTCAATTCCGAAATTCAGAAATGAACAAAATAAAGATCAGAGGCCAGGTACAGTGGCTCACACCTGTAATTCTAGCACTTTGGGAGGCTGAGGCCAGGAGTTCAAGACCAGCCCAAGCAACATAGCGAGACCCTGTCTTTAAAAAAGATAGAAAAATTAGCTGGGCATGGTGGCGCATGACTGTAGTCCCAGCTACTCAGGAGGCCGAGGCAGGAGAATTGCTTTAGCCTAGGCATTTGAGGTTGCAGAGAGCTATGATGACACCACTGCACTCTACCCCAGGCAATAAAGTGAGACTCTGTGTCAAAAAAACCCCCCTCAAAACCAACCAACCAACAAACAAACAAAAAACAGAAGAGGAAACAATATGGACAAAACCAGAAAAATTAATCAAATATAAAAAACCCACAACAAAACAGTAGAGATGACCAAAAAAGCCCAAAGCTAGATTGGAAAAGATAAGTTAAACAGACACATCTTTGGCAAGGCTGAGGGAAAAGAGAGGTCACCCCAAAGAAGAGGCCCCCCTTTTCTGGCATTTGGCAGGATCTCATCTAATGCCCAGGTCCTTGCCCACACTCTCTAAAGTTAGACCTGTCAGGGGACATTCCCTGTCCCCATTCTGGGGAAATGCCTTTCAGGAAAACAGACCAACACACACCACAGCAGAGTAGTCCCATGACAGCCTCCTACAACAGTCCTTCATTCTTGGGTATAAATAGCCAAATAAGGATTGCTAGACATTTGAGGAAAACCACCAGCATGAAAAAGAAGGACAAAGATAAAACAATTCAACCAGCCTCAGAATAAAGAGACAGAATTCAGAGAAGAGAAGAAACTTAAAGCACTTCTAATTAGTACTATATAAAAACAAGATCAGGAATGACAGGGCATAGAAAGAGAGGAAGAAAGTGCTTTTAGAGATTAAAAGAATGTTTGAATACGTAATTCAACAGAAAGGCTTAAAGATAAAGTTGAAGAAACCTCCCAGGACACAGAGCAAAAGGAAAACACAAGATTAAAAGTAGGAGACACAGAAGATCAACCCAGGAGGTCTAACATCTAACTAAGAGGAGTCCTAGAAAGAGAGAGAACAGAGAAAACAAAGGAGAAGAAATTTTCAAAGATCCAATAGGAGGAAACTTCCAAGGATTTAAGAAAGGCATGAGTTTTCAGATGTAAAACATCTACCCACTGTTAAGCAGAATGAGGGAGCTGGGGTGAAAGTTTAAGACCAGGAATAAAGAGAAGAACCTAAACCCTTGCAGAGAGAAAAACAGATTACTCAGAAAGGAATGAAAAGCAACTGGAATGCTGGAAACAATAAGGCAATGTCTAGAGAACGACCAAACTAGATTGGATAAGGGGCCACGGGAGCTCAGGATCTATGGAGGAAAAGTGGATTCTCTGCAGTCAGTTGGATAGAAGGCTGGATAAAACAACAACTACAGGTGAGCATCCTTTTTTTTCTTTTCTTTTCTTTTCTTTTCTTTTCTTTTATTCCGGACCCAAGTGAGGAGCCTGGAGAAACTGGCTTCTCCTGGATCGGGATCCCAGTCCCACAGTCCCAGGTGAGCATCCTTAATCTGAAAATCCCAAATCCAAAATGCTCTAAAATCTGAAACTTTTTGAATGCTGACATGACTCTTAAAAGGAAATGCTCACTGGAGCACTTCAGATTTTGGATTTTTGGATTAGGGATGCTCAACTGGTAAGTATAATGCAAATATTCTCAAATCAGAAAAAATCAGAAATCTGAAACACTTCTGGTCCCAAGCATTTCAGATAAAGGATACTCAACCTGTACTTAACAATGTCCCCTAATGACAAGGACTTCCTCAAACTCTTTCTGCAGGAAAGTGAACTGGTACCCTCCTGGAGGGAAGTCTGGAAGTATATACCAGACTTTAAAGTACACTGACCCTCTGATCCAACACTCCACTATCAGAAGTTCATTGTATAGGTATACTCAGATAAGTGCAAAGTTATGTATTTACAAAACTATTCACAGCAGAATTGCCTGTAACAGCAAAAACTGGGAAACATCTTGAATGTCCCAGGGTTAAGCAACCAGAGGTACAGTCATACAGTGGAATACTACAAAGAATGAGATGCTTTTAGAGACACTAACATGGAGAGGTGTCCACAATGTGCTGTTAAATGAAAAAAGCAAGTTGCCAAAGAACATGTGGAGGATTACTCCATTAGGCAATGTGTTGTTAATAATGACAGTAATAAATATTCATACATCTATAGAAAAAATCTGTACAGATATAACCTAAATTGTCAGCAGGTAGTTTTGAGGTGATGGGAATTACAGAAGAACTCACTGCTTTAGACATTTCTGCATTATTTAATTTTTTAAAACAAATACTTTGCAGAATTGCCATAATCAGAGAAAAAAATAAAGTAGTAATTTGAGGTTCACTCTGATTCAAGGGTAAATCGGTGAACAAAATCTTCAAGTATTTGTGGGTCAAATCCCATCTCTCCCAATTCTTCTCTGTGTGACCTCTTAACCTGTAAGCCTCAGTTCCCCCATCTGTAAAATGGGGAACCCAACACTCCCTGCCTCAGGATGAAATTAGGAGACAGCAGACACATAAAGCAGCACAGATCCTGCTCTCAGGGCAGGCCCAGTGAATATGAATGCTTTGTCTCCCTCCTGACTCTTCCGGGTGGGCCTGTAAGGGTGGGAGGTGGTTGGGGGTCTAGCACCTAGAGTAGGACTTGGGGTATACCTGGGGTCCTGGTTGAAGGTGAACTGTGTTCCTTGACCATGATGCACATCCCAATCCACAATAAGGACCCTGTTGAGTGGGAGAGAAAGGAGACTCTGTGAGGGAATCAAGGTGAATCTGGGGGAAGAGCCCAGACTAGGATACCCCACCCCATGCCACCCCCATCACACTGCCCTCTGCTGCTGACCTCTGGATGCCGTGCTTCTTTTGAGCATAGCGGGCAGCCACAGCCACATGGTTGAACATGCAATACCCATCCATAAGACTGTGCTGGGCATGGTGTCCAGGGGGCCTAGGCAGAACAGGAAAGGCTACAGATGGGGGGGGGGTCCTCCTCTGCAGAGATGGACTCTCCCCTGCTCCCTAATGCTGGGCCACCAACTCCTTTAATGCTGATGTTTGCAAATATGCCAGGAACTGAGTAACTGGAGCCCTCAAACCCCCACCCCTCCCCCCCATCTACTGCTCTCTCTCCAAGGGAGATTTGAAAATGTTCATTGAAGTTGTCAATGCATACATTCTCATACCCAGGCATTCTGCTGCAGGGACTTAGCCCACTACCTATATAACAAAAAGGGTGAAATAACATGTTTATAAATGTACTACCATATTTGCTGTGGCATTGTTTTTGAAACAGCAAATGATTGGGAAGAACCAAAATGTCCATTGGTAGGGGACTGGTTAACTTAAAGTGCATTTACACAATGGCATTCTACCAGAGTCTAAGCTACATGCTGTTAGAGAAAGCCTTCCAAGATATGCAAGTAAAAATGCATGGTATGGAAGGGAGTGTGTCAAGTGTTATCACGTGTAGTTGAAAAGATGGGAGGGGAAAAAAGACTCTATCTTCTGCATTTCATCAATTCTAGGATGCCAATGATGATAAGATGGACCATGATTTTACGTGTCAACATCAAAGCAGAAAATGCTGCTAATGAAATTCTGTGACACCACTGTTTGTAAGATGCATCTGGATTTCAAGACGTATACCTGAGAATCAATGAAATATGGTATTTATTCCTTGAATAAGGCTATTTGTGGGAGACACACAAGTTACTGGTTCCAATGACTACCTCCCAGGAGAGGGAGGTGTCTGGGTGACAAGGAAGGGAGAGAGACTTTACTGTATTCCCTTTTGTACCCTGTGACTCTTGAACCACATGGATATATTACCCATGCTGATACATTTTACATTCAAGAGAAAGACTTTTAAAATACGTATAAAGTTAAATGCTGGAGGACTCTACCTGACGATGGCCATGCCATTCCGGATCTCAGCCCCCAGGACCGCATCCACCAGTCTGAGGACGGAGCCCGAGGCCAGGCAGGCACAGGTGTATGAGTTCTGGAGAGACAGGGAAAAGCCAGAGAGGGAGTGAGGGAGAGAGCAGCTCTATCCACTCAGCTGCTTCCCCCAGGGTGGGGTGGGCACGGGAATGGGGGACACCAGGATTGCTGCCACTCCCTGCCCCCACAGTTCTCATCCATACCGGATGCAGATAAACTGAATCATAGGTGTCTGCTAGTGTGCGGAGTTCTCCCTCGTTCATGTACTGGGTTGTCTCCATCAGATCAATATATTCTAGGCTAGACACAGAGAAGGATGAGATTCAGGGCCCTGTCCCCTCCCCAGGTGAGCCGTCCACACAGCAGACCCCTGGTCAAATCAGGCCTTTCCAACTGTCAACCTGGGGGACCAGCCGGGATATAGAACACATTCTCTGTTTGTTCTCTAGCCCGCCTCAGTTCCAGTAATATCCTTTGCTCCCTAGCTCTAGCCACACCGAATCCTACTTCCAGGCCTTCGGCCAGACTGTTTCAGCTATCGATTCCTCCCCTCCCTCAGCCCCTGTCTTTATCTGGCATATTCTTTTTCTCCTTTTAAAGCTCAGGCCAGATAACCCCACCCCCACCAAGCTACCTTTCCTTGAGCCACACCACACCAAGCCTCTTATTCTGGGTACCTATAGACCCCTGGGGGGGACCCCTGGTCATTCTGTCCACACATTCACCATCTGTTCACACGACCAAATTGTAATAACAATGATAGCTCATCATGGGCGGATGATATGTCAGGCTCCATGCTAAGCACCTGACACATGGAACCCTCTTGAGGAACTTATGTTTACTAGCCCCCATGTTACAGGTGATGACACAGATTCAGAGAGGCTCGGCAACTTGCCCAAGGCCGGCCACAGAGTCCACGACATTCCTTCCCAAAGCATTCAGCCTGCCCCGATTGGTCCAGGGCAGCCTCCTCCCCATCCCTACAAGGCTCCCAACCTTCACCTGTGAACCAACATCAGTTCTTCCTTTTCAGCGAACCGGGCCTGAGGAGACATGAGGAATAGAGGGCTAAGGCACGGGCTAAGGTCCTGCCAGCTCCCTGCCCTCCACCTAGAGTGTTGTCTGGGGACTCACCTGAAAGGACACGCAGCGATCTAGGAGGCCCTCCTGGACCAGCTGCTCCTTGATGGCATGGAGCCGCTCAGGGCCTTCAGGGAAGCTGGGGAGAGGGAGACACAGCTAGGGTGGGACTTGGGGTATACCTGGTCACACACATTTGTATGGGGACACTGGGGAGTACCACGTCCACTCTCGCCATGTCTCCCCATCCATCTTTCCACAGCTGCTCACCCTAAAACTGTGCCATCAGCCCTGTCTCCTGTCAGCTCCAGAGTCTGACTCTCTCCTCACCGCCACCACTGCTACTATCATAACCTCCTGCCTGGGCTGCCAAGTCATCTTCTCCCATGCCTCCCTGCTTCCACCCTTGCTCCACCAACAGCCTTTCCAAACACAGCAGCCAGACACTGGTTAAAACCCTAGTCAGATCATGCCCCTCTGAGGCTCCCAACCCATTCTGAGTAAAAGCCAAAGTCTTCCCCATGCCCAGAAGGCCCTAAACAACCTGTCCCCCATCACCTCTCTGACCCCATCGCCTACCACTCTCCCCCTCCCTTGCTTTGCTTCACCTGCTCTGGTTTCCTCCGTGGTGCTCAACTGAACCCAGTACTCTCCAGCCAGCCCCAGAGACTTTAGGTGGCCTCCCTGTTTAGAACATTCTTCTCTCAGATGTCTCCATGGCATTCTCCCTCACCTTGTCAGATCCCGGCTCAAATGTCAGTGAGGCCTGCCCTGATCATCCTATTTAAAATTGAAGAGTCCCCCTCCATTAAACTTTCTACTCCTATCCTCCTCCTTTAGTGCCTCTCTGTAGTGCTGTTCTTCCTGTCACACTGTATCATTTACTTGTTTGTTTGTTTACTGTTTGTCTTCCTCCTTCCCCCTAAGGCAGGGGTTTTTGTTTGTTTTGTTTACTGCTGCATCCCTAGCTCCTCAATAGATGGGAAATGAGTATTCTGTAAATGAAGTCTTTTGCCATTGTGAGTTAGTCTTAGGTTGAGATAGGAGACATAGATACTAAACTGATAAACGCATAAGTATAATAATTAACAAACAATGTCATGGGCTAGGAAAATATCTGAGATGAGGTGTGGGAGTAGGGTAGTGACTAGGCAAAGCCCTCTCTGAGAAAGTCTCATTGAAATGTGAGAGTTAGCTATGAGAGGAGAAGGTAGAAAAAAAATTTCTGGAAAAGGGATCAACTAGGGTAAAGACCTGAGGTGAGAGGGTGCCTGGCATGTTGGAAGGACAGCAAAGGGACCAGTGTGGGTGAAGTGAATGATGGGGAGGATTAGCTGATGAGGTCACAGAGGTGATGTGCAGCCAGATCACGTGGAACCTGGGGCAGAATGAAGAATTTGGACTTTACCTTGAGGGCAACAATCTGTCCCTGAAGTACTTTAAGAAACAGAACATCATCTCCTACATACTTTTTTAGGCTGCTTTGTGCAGAACAGACAATAGGGGTGAGGCTGGAAGCAGGGGACTAGTGAGGAGGCCTCTGCAAGTCTAGGTGAGTGATGAAGGTGGTGGCAGTAGAGGTAGTGAGAGGTCAGATACTGAATACATTTCAAACACAGAGCCAAAAGAATTTGCTGATTCTTTTGAAAAGTAGAGCGAATGGGAGGTGTAATCCTTCTGTTTCAGCACAAATGTCCCTTCCTCAAAGAAGGCTTCTGGGAACACTGGATGCTAGTCTAGGGTCCTCTATCAAATACTCTTGAATCCCCTGGTCTTATGTCTGTCTTCATTAAACACCTCATACGGCTGTTGGCTGCTTAATGATCTGCCTTCCTGCTCACCAATCAGCTCCCTGAGAAGGGAGCCTGTCTGGCTTGATGGGCACATTTGTGTCACCAACTCCTGGCACATAGTAGGCACTCAATATAAATGTTTGTCGCCTAAATGAGAAGAACCCTTTCAAGCTGAGCTCCACCTCCCTAAATCATCTGCTTCCAGTCTCCAGGCTGGTGTAAGAAAGGATTTGTTCTTGCTAATGAGCTCTAAGTGTGTGTATTTGCGCGGTTTGGGGACAGCCTGGAGGACCTGGCCTCACCTGTCATCCCAGAGGCAGTGGAATTCATTTAGCTGCTCATCCAACACCAAGCCAGTGCCAGACACTGGCTTGGCCTCAAGGTTCAGATCCTGCAGGGGAAAAAAGTGAGACACAGATCCATTTAGGGCCTGAGTCACAGGGAACATCTTATACTGTTCAGGGGGGGGAACCTAAAGGTTTTGATTGTCACAGTAGGCTAAATCACAGCCAGGCCCCTCTCACCATCCCTTGCAGCCCCACGATTAGGTCTTCTTCGGTCGCTTGGCCGAGCTTCTTCATTTTGCCTTTCTTCTTTACCTCTGCTAGATTGGGGCTGGAGCGGGGTACAGCACCCTTTTTAGTGCTTCGCTTCTGCCAATCAGAGAGAAGGGTCAGAGTCCAGGGCATGGCCGGCTTGCTTCCCCCTCCCCCTCATCAGGGCCGGTCTAAAGCCTCACCGAGGTGACACTGGCATCCTGAGGGGGCAACTGGGGGTTGTGCCTACTCCTTCGATGCCTGTTTGTGGTGGAATCCTGGCCGGTGGAGGTCATGGTTGGGAAGACTTCGCCCCTGCCGAAGATCTGAGGGGGTGGAGGTGGCTGTGAGGGGGCTGGTGCGCCCTGAGGATCCCACATTCCTGCCCCTTTCTATGCCCCGCCCCCTGTAATAGATTCCATCCCATTCTCCACAACCGCCTTCTAAACTTCTCCTCTCTCAAGGCCATCTCCCTCCACTCAGGTGTCCATTCCACCTGGTCGCGCCCGGTCCACCCCTTTTACACGATTCCCTTTCCCCTGTCTTACTCTTTTCCCTGAGCAATTAGCCCCCAGGCTCATTCAGTCCCTTCTAGGGCCTTCCCTTTCCAGCCCATCATCGCCCCTCCCACTCTACCAAGCCCCGTTCCCAGACCCTTTCATTCCTCTAAATCTCACTCGGACCCCATCCCCTCACAAACTTGCCCTTTCCGGCCTATCTCCCAGGATAATCACCTACCCTTTCCCTCCGCCAGACCCAGCCCTGGCCTCGACTCCACCCGTAACGTTCACTTAACTCCACCCCTTATCGGGCCGGACCGGTACCTCACTTCGCCAGATCCCGCCCCTCACGGGACTGCCCCTTTCCCTCCACCAGACGCCACCTACTGCCCAGACTCGAACCTTAACGTTTCACCGAGGCCCTTCAGCCAGTCCCGAGCCACCTTCCGCCCGCCTCCGCCCCCTGCCCGCCTCCGCCGTCGACGTGACCAATCCTTTCGGATCCATTCACAGGACGCAGCCCCTTTCTCAAACTCCGCCCCAGGCTCGCGCCGCCAAATTCCGGGCGACCAGTGGGGCCGGGGTGCCCTAGCCTCTTTTTTCCATTGGACCGGTCTCTCCACAGCCCGCCCAGATCCCGCCCACAGTGGGGATCCTGCCGCGGGGCCGCGCCCCTCGCACGGGCCACACCTCTCGCGAGCTCTCGGGTCGCGCACCGGTACGCCCGGGCGTGACGCCCGTCGCACTGCGCCTGCGTGGAGAGCACGCCAGCCGGCCGTTTGCGCTCCGGCTCAAGCGCTTCCCTCCCCCAGCTACCGCCGCTGTCATCCCGGCTACCACAGCGGCGGTCCTTCAGTCTCTTTCCAGTCACCTTAGGAGCCCTCCGGACCCACGCCAACCGTGCCGTGCGGTGTCTCGAGAGCAAGCAAGGAAGCGAGGGAGTTAGGAAGGGGCGTCTTCTCTTCTCGCGGCTTCCCGCGCGGCGCGGCGCGCCACGATGACGTAGCAAGGGCGGGCTAGTGGCTGGGCCCAGAGCGAGGTTGACACTGGACGATGGCCGGTGGCGGCCAGAATGGGAGTGGTGATGATGCTAAATGTTGTGAGGATTTTCTGAGTTAATATTCACTACGGTGGTACACAGGAAACACTCATCGAATGTTAACTATTAATATTCTGCCACGAAAGTGGGTGGTGGGGTGGAAGGAGTCTTGGAGGCAAGTAATGGTAATGATAGGAAGGATTATGTGACAGGCATTGTTGGAAGCCACAATTCTATGAGGTAGTTCCCATTATTAAGGCTGCTTTGCAGATAAGGAAACTGAGGTTACGGGACTTAGCCATGTGACGTTGGGCAAGTTACTGAACAGCTCTGTGCTCAGTTTCCTCATCTGGAAAATTGTGATAATAATAGTGCTCAAAGCCAGAGTGGACTCGGGGAGGGGAGTTTCACATGGGTGGCAGCTCTCGCTATCTGACCCCTCCACCAAGTAACCTCTGCTCCCTAGCTGTGATAGAAAGTGCATGTGTGCCTGGAGGGTAGGGGGACCTGTCCCTGTGCCCCCCCCCCTGCAACTCCCACCCCGTGTCTAAATGTCTAAATATCAGCCCCACAAGAGGCCGGTTTGTCCTCCTAATCTCCCTTTCTCATTCTCCACCATTTCCTACCGGGCTGTAGGCTGGGGCCAGAGAGATAAGCGGTCTGGCATCATCGCTGACTAACAAACAGATTGACAGCCCCACCACCCAGTAGCCGTGCCCTCTGATCTTGAAGACGCCAGTTCCTGCCTCCTCTTCCCTTCTACTCTTCCTACCTGAACATGCCTTTTGTCTCAGCGCAAGAAGGTAACAGACCCAAGACCTTTAAACCTTTACACCAAAGAAAACACGTACAATGATACACACTGAAGAACGTTCTGGAGTTGTGATGCCTGCACAGTAATAAAGTCTTATAAAAGATCAAGGCCCATTTTTCTGTACAGTCAGAAGAGAGGTTCCTATAGAGCAAGGGTCAGCAAACTTTATAAAGGGACAGATAGTAAATATTTTAGGCTTTGCAGGCCACATATGGTCTCTGTGACATATTCTTTTTCTTTCTTTTTTTTAAACAACCCTTTAAAAATGTAAAAATGGCTTGCAGTGTGTCTCGGGCCTGAAGGCCATAGTTTGCCAATCCCTGCTGTTGAGTGTCAGTCTTTGGTTTCCTTTATCTGGCTGGGATTCTTTTACAGGATGAGGGCAAGAGTTCTGTTTTTCCTGAGGAGAGGTATTCCTTTTGTGTGAGGTGCGAGGACAGGGATTCATGGACAGGGTCAGGTCACTTCTGGTATTCCTCTAGTGGGCCAAGCAGATGTTTCTGGACAGAATGAATTCAGGGATTCCTATAGTTTCCACACTGTTGTTCCTTTACTGAATCAAGCAGGGGTTTCTATTACAAGAGAAGACAGTAGTTTCTAGAGAGCGCCAGACTGTGGGTTCCTGTACAAGCTTAGGATGGGGCTTCTTAGACTACATTATGACAGGTTCCTACAAAGAGATCAGGTGGTCCAGTGCTGGATCAGCACACGTGTTTCTGCATAGGCTAAGAGCTTATGTTCATATAGACAGTAAGATCAGGTGTTCTGCCCAGATTCAGGTCAAGAGATAATTATGCTAAATTATGCTAGCTGCTGTAACAAACCCAGAATCTCAAGGGCTTAACAAATAAATATTTATTTCTTGCTCATACAAAATCCAATCTGAATATTTACTACTGGTCATCCGTGGACCCAGGCAACTTCCATTCTGTGACTCTGCCCTCCTCTATGTCCTTGGAATTGTCACTCTTCAGTTGGTAGATGGGGAAAGAGAGAGAATGGAGACTTTCATGAGAGGTTTTTGTGTGCCAGGCCTGGAAGTGGTGTACATCACTTCTGCCCACACTCTATTGGTCAAAACTCTGTCACATGTCCATATCTAACTACAAGGGAGGTTGGAAAAGATAGAGCGAACTCAGGAAGCAAGGGAACAGGTTTTAATGAGCCTATAGCAGTGTCTGGTACAGGATTCGGTAGACTCCACAGAGCTATGCTGTCCAACATGGTAGCCACTAGCCACATGTGGCATTTATCTTTGAAATGTGGCTAGTCCAGGCCGGGCGCGGTGGCTCACGCCTGTAATCCTAGCACTCTGGGAGGCCGAGGCGGGCGGATTGTCGTGAGCTCAGGAGTTCGAGACCAGCCTGAGCAAGAGTGAGACCCCGTCTCTACCAAAAATAGAAAGTAATTGGACAGCTAAAAATATATATAGAAAAAATTAGCCGGACATGGTGGCGCATGCCTGTAGTCCCAGCTACTCGGGAGGCTGAGACAGTAGGATTGCTTGAGCCCAGGTGTCTGAGGTTGCTGTGAGCTAGGCTGATGCCACGGCACTCGCCCCAGGCAAGAGAGTGAGACTCTATCTCAAAAAAAAAAAAAAAAGAAAGAAATGTGGCTAGTCCAACTTGAGATGTGCTATAAATGTAAAATACACACCAGATCTCAAAAACTTAGTATAAAAAGTTTAAAATATCTCAGTAATTCTTATATTGATTACATGTTGAAATGATAATATTTGGATATATTAGGGAAAGTAAAATATGTATATATTTTGAGCCAGAGTCTCACTCTGTTGCCCTGAGTAGAGTGCCGTGGCGTCAGCCTAGCTCACTGCAAACTCAAACTCCTGGGCTCAAGCGATCCTCCTACCTCAGCCTCCCCAGTACCTGGGACTACAGGTGTACATTACCATGCCCGGCTAATTTTTATATTTTTAGTAGAGACGGGGCCTTGGTCTTGCTCTGGCTGATCTCTCAAACACCTGAGCTCAAGCAATCTTCCTGCGTCGGCCTCCCAGAGTGCTAGGATTACAGGTGTGAGCCACCACACCCAGCTGGTAAAGTATATCGATATGTATTAAAATTAATTTCATCAGTTTCTTTTTTCTCTTTTTAATGTGACTACATAAAAATTTAAAATTATACATGTGACTCACATTATATTTCTATTGGGCAGCACTGCTATAGAAAATTTTCTTTAAAGCATTGGGACAGGGGTTCTTTCACCATGTAGGGGTAGGGATTTCTCTATAGGGTCAAGTTAGTGTTTTCTGTCTGCAGTCAGGAGAATGATTCAAACCTGGTAAAGCAGGTTTGTAGGAAAATATGAGGGTTGGAGACATTGTAAAGTTAGAGGGAAAGGTCTGAAGGCATTTTTTTACTGTCCAGATTATGGTTTGGTGTTCATTTCGAGGCTAGGAGAATGGTTTTCTGTAGGCAGTCAGGCCAGAGGATCACAATATACTCAGGCCAGGCACTTCTGTGTAGGATCAGAGCTAGATTCCCAGAGACAGATCAGGTGATCTAGTTGGGACTTAGGCCAGGGGTCCTTGTATAGGTTCCAGACAGGTGTTCATGGTAATTCAGATTATGGACTGGTTAACAAGTTCAGAACAGAGGTTCCTCTATGGCGTAGGTGTTTTTATAATGGTTCATTCCTTAGATCCCCCTGAAGAGGCAAATCAGATGTTCCTGTGTAAGGGCAGGGTTTTCTGTACCAGCTCAGGGCACAGGTTCCTGCTGGGAGTCACAAACGGTAGTCCTGTGCAAGATCAGGACAAAGATCCTGTGCAGAGTTAGGATACTGGTTCCTTCAGAGATTCAGGTTAGTGTTTTTTCTGTTGGGTTAGGACAATGGTTCCTATACGGGGTAAGGGCGGGTCTTCCGGGACAAGGCCAGGCAGAGGCTGTTACAGAGAATCACGTCAGGCTTCCTGTTCAGAGTCAGGAGAGTATTTCCACAGGCTAAGGTTAGGAGTTCCTGCAAAGGATTAGATCAGCGATTCCTGTGAATGAGTAAAGTAAAGGAATTCTCCTGAGTTTCAGGAAAAAGGTTTTCTGCAGAGAGTCCAGTCAGAGAGGTTCTGGTATAGTTGTAGGGCCAAGCTTCCTGTAGAGGGTGAGGGCAGTGGAGCTAGTGCAGGGTGAGGACAGGGAGCCTTGTGCAGCATCAGCAAATGGCACCCATGCAGTAGAGTTGGGTCCTGGACCAGGTGAATCCATGGGGGCCTGTAGAAGATGAGGTCAGTGTTTAAAGTAGATGGTCAGGACAGGCGTCCCTGTCACCAGGTCACGGAAAGGTTTTCTATACGAGTTCAAGAATGAGGTTCATGTTGAGAGTTAGATCATGGGTTCCTGTGGACTCTGCAAGGTAGGGTGTGAGGTCAGGGATTATTGTACCGGGCTATGTCAGGGGTCATTGTCAACAATGAAGGCGAGGGCTTCTATATACAGTGAGGGTTCCTGAAGAGGTTGAGGACAGGGATTTCTGTGGAGGGAGAGAGTTGGGTCCATGGTTCAAAATTTGGTTTATCATGAGTAAGGTATTTCTAAAATGCTCCCTGGAGGATAGGGCTGCAGCACATTGTGAGGTATTCTTGTCTGAGGTCAAGACAGGATTCCAACGGGGAGATTGGTATTTGTGCAGAGGGCCAGGACGGGCATTCCTGTCAGGCGCTGCAGGGGCTTTCTTACAGTGTGAGCTCAGAGATTCCTAAGTGGGGTAAGGTAGAGGTTCCTATGCCAGGGGAGCACAGGGGTGCCTCCTATCCAAGGTGAGGGCTGGAGTTCCTGTCCAGGATCAGGATGGGTTTCCTATGGATAATTAGGTAAAGGGTTCCCTTAGAGTTCCAGAGTGAGCCTCCTGAACCAGGCTAGGGTAGCTGTTCTTACAGGGGGTGAGGCTCTGGGCTCCTGAACAAGGTAGGGCCAGGCACATGTCCAGGACAGGTTCTGAAGGACAGAGGCTCCTGTAGGGTTTGAGGGCTGGGCTTCTGTGGGGAGCCTGGCAGGTGGTTTTTACAGGGTCAGGGCTGTCGTGAACAATCTGTGCAATGAATATGGACTGCTATGATCCTGAGTGGGCTACTCAGTGGCGAGGTGACTAGCTGCTGGAGAGTTGTTCTGTGGAGGACAGCTGCTTACCCATAATATGTTCAGGATCTGTGAGCCCCTGCAATCCCCATCTCTGGGGCTCTAGGGGAGAAGCCATAAGAGAAGCAGCTCTATTAAGTGTGAGCAACACTCATTTGCTGGGGGCTTGGGTCACCCCATCTAAAATCTGCTCCTTAAACTCAGTGTGGTCAGGGCAAGTTCCTCATCAGTGCTGAGCCTCACTTTTTCATTAGTAAAATGAGTGTGAGTATGCTTTCCTCAGAGTATTTTTTTTTTCAGGTGTTAGTGAACTAAAGCCACTGGACCCTCCCAGCCCATCACCCCACTGTTGCTGCGGGGAGCAGCTGGGCAGTACAGAGGCTGAGCACACACTCTGCACTCCTGCACTCCAGGGGCCAGGCACGGCCCCTTGCCACCAGCTGTGTGGCCTCCAGAGAGCCACTTAACTGGTCTGCCTTGGGATGTCACCTGACTCACAGTATACTCCTATGTAAGTGTTTGTTAAATTGATGAACAGATTCAGCTTGGGGGAGGGGAGCAGCTCACCCAGGTGAGTAGGAGTGTTGGGGAGGGAGTTGGCACTATGGAGCTCCCCACCTTCTGGGGTCTAAATGTTACCTCCGGAGACTATTTTGTCTTCCTAATCTGCTCTCATTCTACTATTTCCCATAAGGCTGTAGGCCAAGCTGGCCTGAGAGAGATAAGAGATGACTGACAAGAAGACCCATGGACGACCCCACGCCCTAGAGCTGGCCTGTGACCTTGTCAGCTACCCTTCCAGCCCCACCCTTCCTCTTTCCTGAATGTGTCTTGTCCCTTGGAAGAGGGTCCCTAACTTACACCATCTGAAACTCTGCATGTGAGACCTCCACAAACAAATGTACACAGAGCTGCTCACATTGTCAACCACTCAGAGACGCTATGACATGGCACATGCCACATGCTGTGCATACACACACACATGCACAGAGACTTGCAGGGAAATATTACCATTACCAGAGCCGCAAAGACACTGGGACACACACACTGTCACAGTCATATTGTTAATGTCTCCACATACCATCATACACAGTTCCTGTTCAACATTTCAAAAATATTTATTGGTCAGATCCTGTGCCCAGTGTATATTGCTGTCACACTGTCTCAAAGATCCCCAGAGTTGTGCCCAGTTGCACGACCACAGCCCCACATGCTTCCCTGTCACCTGCTCTGGCACATGTACTTCCAGGGTTCTCATAGGTCCACCCAGCATCACCCCACAGTCAGCAGGCCTCATGCTGTCCCTTACCATGACATATGGAACCTCCCAGACGCTGTCACAAGAAATTTCAATATACTGTTGCAATTGCACATCATAGCTCTCAGTCACGAAGTATCACACGTGCCACCTCACCAGCCTCTCGTAGTCATACGTTGCAGCCATACTCTGTCATCAAAGAACCACAGACACTACTACGTACCCCACAACTCTGCCATTTAATCAGTCACACACAGACTCACACCTTCAGTTTCAGGGCTTTGATGGTTTTATTTTACAAAAGCTTTGAAGGTCCAGGCCAGGGGGTGTCTAGGGCCCAGTGGGTTGGGTTGTCCAGACTGCTGGCTGCAAGAGGAGGGGGATGCCACCCCTGCCCCCGAGGCTGCACTCTGTGCCCTCATGAGCTGAGTGGAGCCACCACAGTGGTGCTGGTGGTGGGAGGCACAGAGCCTGTGGGGAAGGAGCCTGTGGGTGAGCCCAGCAGGGGTCCAGGGAAAGGCATGAGGTGGCTGACAGGCCCTGACAGCACCACGGGGCCCAGGCCTTGGTAGAGATGGGCAGTACCTGGGGGGCCCAGTGTCAAGCCTGAGGCCACCTCCCCACAATTCCCGCTACCACTGCCCCCAGCCACCACCATGAAGCCACTAGCTGGTCCTTCAGCTGCTCCTGTACCTCCCAGACTCGACCCCCTTTTCTTTTTTCCTTTTCCAGATGCTTTGCGGTTTCGAGTCTGAATACCATCCTTCCGCATGGTCAGTGGTCGGTTCACCTGCCAAAAGGGAGGCCATGGGTGTTTCCTAATTCCAGACCTTGACCTCTCTGTGTCTCGACCAGGGACACCCTTTCTACCCCACTTCTTTAAGAACACGGAATTGGCTCAAGGACTATGGGAGTGTGCCACGGTGTGGGGCAGCACAGATGTTGTCCCAAGGAACCCTGAGGCTGTGAGGCCCTGAGCTTGGGAAAGCCTCCAAGACTGATGGGAGCTGCCCAAGGCCTAGGTCAGGGGAATGTGAGTTAGCTGGTGACTGGAGGTGGGGAGGAGGGGGGGAGGAAGAAGATAGGGGATGAAGGAGGGAGGAAGGAGCAGGGGGAGGGATAAGAGGAGGGGAGGGGAATGTGGAAGGAATGGAAAAGGGAGGAGGGAGGAGAATAACAGGAGAAGAGAGAAAGTAGAGGAGAGAAGAGGAAGAAGGGGAGGCAGAGAGCCAGGAAGGAAAAGAGGGAAGGGGGAGGAAGAAGGAAGGGGAAAAGGGGGAAGCTCAGGGTGGAACAGGAACAGAGTGAGGAGGGGGCACGGTGTGAGGACAGGGAAAGCAGAGGGGTGGCTCTGAGAGGCAGGGCATCACCTGGTGTAGCTTATAGTAGAGGCCGCAGGCATTGCACACAGGGTCGCCACTGGCATTTCTCCGCCACAGTGTTGTGGTGGTTGTCTGGCAGTTGGTGCACTGAGTACCTGCCCGTTTGCTGACAATCTGTGGGGCGAGAGGATGTGAGATTAGTGCCTGGGGGGTGGAAGTGGGGATTAGGGGCTCACAGGGTGAGGTTCAGGTTGAAGGTAGGGGTTTCTATACAGGGCTAGGACAGGGGCACTTACATGGTGATGCTGGGGATAGTTTTTTGTTTGGTTGTCCTTTTTGTTTTTCTTTAGAGATGAGAGGTCTTTCTCTGTCACCCAGGCTGGAGTGCATTGGTGCAGCGGTGTGATCATAACTCACTGCAACCTCAAACTCCTGGGCTCAAGTGATCCTCCCCACCCCCCAGCCTTCTGAGTAGCTGGGACTACAGACATGAGCTGCCCCATCCGTGATAGGATTTTTGTTTTGTATTCTACAGGGGACTACATCAGTGGTTCTCAACTTTGGCCACATATCAGAATCATTGGCAGCGTGGCAGTCCAATTATGTTAGCACATCTGGGGGAAGGGACCCAGGATGATTCCAGTGTGAAACCAAGGATGAAACACTGCTGTGTAGGGTGAGGACAAAGGTCAGTATGGTTTGAGGGCAAGGGTTCCTGTTTGAAGCCGATAAGGGTAGGTTGAGGATAGGCATTCCTGTACAGAGCTGGGTCCCTGTATAGGACAGGGGCAGAAGTTCCTATATGGGGAAAGGGTGGGAGTTCCTGTGCAGGGTGAGGGTGGGGATATCTATACAGGATGAGAAGAATTTCCTGTATAGGATGAAGGCAAGGGTTTCCATACAGTGTGAGGACAGGGGCTCCTATACAGGGAGGCAGGCAGTAGTTTCCTGTAAGTATGAGGACAAGGGTTCTGTGTGATGTGAGGATAGGCATTCCTGTACAGGGTGAGAACAGTAGTTCCTGGATAAGGTGAGGCAGGCCTGTGTTCTTACCAGGCGCTTCTTGGGCCGGATGAGGGGCCTGTTCTGCCCATTCATCTTGTGGTAGAGGCCACAGGCATTGCACAGGTAGTGGCCTGTCCTGTCCCTCCGCCACAGTGGAGTGGCTGTTGCTCCACAGTTCACACACTCCCTGGCCTCTGGTGGGGTGAACAGAGGGGAAGAGGGGGCCAGGCTAAGCTCAACTTTGCCTTGGGTTGACCCCAACCTCAACCTCCCTGTCCCTTTTTGAGACTCTCACCACAGGGGGGCAGGGGCAGGGTTCCACGAAGCTTGGGGGAGGAATAGGCTGCTGAACTGAGGGGGCTCCCAGTGGAAGAAAAGAAGGTACTGGAAAAGTCAGGGCCCCCATAAGCACTGCTGGGGACGGGGAGTGATGGAGGCAGTGCAGGCCCCAGGGTCAAGAGGTCTGGACTCAGCCGCTCTGTCTTCAAGGTCTCCAGGAAGCTGGTGCTGCCTTTCCCATCGGGATCTTCCGGGGCCTGGGGAGGAGAGTCTTCACGGGTGGGGCACACGGTTGAGGTAGGGTAGAGCCCTGTCTTGCCGTAGGCCCAGCCAGCATATGGTGAGCCCCCTGGGATCCCCTCCATACAGTTGAGCAATGGGTACACCTGAAAGACTGTTAGGGGGCAGGTAGGGGAAGGAAGGAGGAAAGAAGAGAGGTCAGCCTAGGGTCATCCTGCTTTCAGGGTCCAATGGTGCCCAACGGCCCCAACGTGGTGGCCAAGTTTCCAACTTTTCCACAGGTTATCATGACAGCTGCTGGCCACTGGGTGACTCCTGGATCCTGAGCCCCACTGGCCACTATGGCATCTGCAATAACCGCCAGCCATTTCTAAGTGGGCTTTGAGGATGACTCTTGGGATTTGGAGCCCCATGGATCACTTGACAACTAGGGCAAGCATCACATACTTCCAGTGTTGCTTCTCGATATGGCTACTCGAATGTGGCAGGTTGAGGAGCATTGGAATTCCCAACTCTGCACTTAACTAGGGAAAGTGGTCAGCACATTCATATGAAAAGCTTCTGGCCACTTCCAAGAGGACCTCCTAGTGGGATTCTGACCTACCTAAGGATCTCCATGGCAACCCCAACAGCATCCAGCCAGTGCCAAGACAGCCACCCAACGGAGTTACCTGGGGAGTGTCTGTAGGCCTCAGTGTCCCTGTAGTAGGCCAGTGCAGCAGCTGTAGCAGTGGCTGTGCTCGGAGCAGTGGAAGAGGCTGCTGCATCCAAGCCCTCTGACCCAGAGGGGAAGAAGACCCCTGACTCTGGTGTCGAGGGTACCAGGGCAGGATCCACAAACTGGGGTAGGGTCTCTGGGGTCCCCAGGGCCCCCAGGCCAGGGAAATCCATGGGGCCTCTGGGGTTTAGCCTGTGAGGACAGGAGGGGTCCTCAGACACAGAGGCCCTCCTCCCCCAACCTCTTTCCACCTGCCCCTCTTCCTTCCTTCCCTCCCCTCCCCCTGTATCCCCCCAGTCTCCGGATTCCTCCTTCCCACCTCCCTATCCCTCCTCCTCACCTTCTTACCTCCTCCTCTTCCTCCCTCTCCTCCCTTCCCTTTCCCGCATCTCCTCCTTGTCTTCCACTCCATTCTCTCACTTCCCATCGTCCCGTCCTTTCATGTCTTCCCCATTCTCCTCCTCTTGCCCCATTTGTCTTTCCTCCCCTCACTCTCCTCCCTCTTCATCTACTCTCTACTGCTCCCCTCTTCGTCCTCCTCTTCCCCTTCTCCTCCTCCCATCTCTTCTGTTCACTCCTTCTCTCACTCAACTCCTTTCTCGCCTCCTCATCCCCCCTTCCTTCTCTTTCCTTCTTCCTCATTCTCCTCTCCCTCCTCCTTTTTCTCCTCCTCCTTCTCCTCTCCCTTTCCCCCTCTTCTGTGTCCCCCTCTTCTCTCCCCCCTTCTCTTCATCCT
>RJWJ010014210.1:9274-38429 GCA_004363605.1 Indri indri | reverse complement strand
GCCCCCAACCCTACCCCACAACCAGAACCTCATATGTTCCACTTAGGATCTAATCATCGAGCATTTGATGAGAGTCAACTGCGTTGTTACCACATCATTCAGCTGGACGCTCAGGTCTCTGCAAGATCTACCTGTGGGGGTAGAAGCGAAGCGCTGAACCCTGCTGTGCCTGGCTTCTCCAGCTGGACGGTGCGGGGAAGAAGGGGGCCATCCGTCCTCAGAAAGATATCGAAAGAGTGAAAGGAGATGATAAATCTGAAAGGTCTTGGAAAATAAAAGGGCTATATAAATGCACAGTGTCATTACTAGACCTAAGACAGCCCAGGCAAGGCTGGTCCTAACTCATTGTAACATTATTGGGCAAGTACATTACAATAATCTATAGTGGAGATAGAAATGTCCCTCGGACATGACAAATGCCTGGAAGTGGCTGTGAAGAAATGTGGCATTCGTTAAGGAAATGAAAGCCCAGGACATCCAAGGTCGACTCAGGAAGAGCTCTGCTCCATCCCTCTCTTCCTCTGCCGTGGAGATCTTAGAGGACATGTATAAAGATAGTGGCATCCGAGAATGGAGGGAGTCTTGGTCCCTGAGTCACCAGGAAGAGGCCAGCCCTTGCCGACCCATACCAGACTTTATTTAAGTGAAAAATAAACTCTTGCCAAGCTAAGCCACTGGGACTTGAGAATTGATTTGATACCACAACACGGCCCAGCCTCCCTAACTAAGAAGCTTGGGCGAAGATGGGCTGCTGCCCCCACACTAGAGTCTAAGGCCCGTGTGTGGTGATGAGAGAAGAGAAAGGACTACTCAGATGCAAAGGCCCTTCCTGGAGATACAGCTGAGACCATAAAGAGCCCCCTGGATTAGGCTTCAATCCCAGGGCAAATACACAAGAAGTGGCAGGACTGGAGACAATTCATCTCACAGGATATTACTTCTTCAGTGAGAAGGCTCCCTCCAGGGGCCTTGTCTGTCTCCCGGTCCCTGTTCACATGGCAGGTCCCACAGCACCATCTCTTAGGCCTACAATGAAACTCACCCTCAGCATGGCCTCCTTGTTCAGAGGGGTGGGGTCCCCCTTCCACATGGGTCCTCCTCAGAGGACAGTCACTCATCCTTCATGCTCTGCCACAGGGGCAGGGGCAGCAAGGGTGGCCTGGTCTCACCAATTTTCCTGATGTTAAAACACAAATGAACCTCGGTTCCGACTAAAGTCATAAGCTGTGAAATCCAGAAGTCCCTTGGACGTCATTTATTTCAGTAGCTCTTAATGTTTTCTGAGTCATGTGGCCCTATGAAGATCCAATAAACACAGACACAAATATACACACTTATAACGAAATGTTGAATATGGAATTTTCCAGTGGTTCCAGGATTATCAGCTAAGCCTAACACTGGGAGAATGGAGTCACCATGTGTCACATATTCTATGGAGAGCCCAAAGCAATTAGAGCCAGACATCCTTACCCTAGCACAGGGCTTGGGGGAAATGGCAAAACCAGGCCTGCTACCTCCAGCCAGGGCCACCCTGTCCTTTACCAGTCTATCCAGTAAGAATGAAAAGCAATGTCCTAAGGAGAAAGGAGTTTGGTGGAGGTGATCACACTTCCTCACCAGAGCCAGGCACAGGGGCTCCAACAGGTGAACTCATAGAGATTGAGGGAGCCTGAAAGAGGAGAGGGCTGGCATTTCATACACATGCCTTGGGAAACTTGGCACTCATGGGTCCCTCTAATGTTGTTGCTAGATGGAGCAAAGGCTGGTAATGCATTTTGGGGAAAGTCTGATATATGTTCCTTGCAGTTTGGAGTATATGTCTAGACAGAGGCTGAGGCCTGCTTAGCACCTAGAAAGTTCTAAAGATTGGAGGCTGGCTGTAGCAGCAAAAATGAGGATCATAGTGTAAGGAGCTCCCCACCACTGTCACCACTGTGTGTGACTCATAGCTGGTACAAGAAAGGACCCCTCTCCTCCATGGTCCCCAGAAAAGGAGTTAGGAATGTGTCCTAAGGGATAGAATAAAGAAAATTTCGGCTATCTCCATGTGGATAAAATTCTAGCTATCTCATTCCTCAGCTAGTGGGAAGCTGAACGCTGCCCCCAAAGCCCATGTACACCACTGATGTGGGGATCACCACGTTGGCCACCAGCCAGAGTCAAGACTGACCCAAACCTCAGGGCCAGAAGCACCAGCCTCCCCTCTCCTGGTAAGTTCTCAGGTGTGGGGAAAGACTTCTGCTCTCCCTTTTCATCCTCCTTGCCTCAACCCTGGAGGGCCTGGACCCAAGGGATGGAGGGAAGCAGACTCCCAACTCTAAGGTGCAGGCAAGGGAGCAAACCATACTACCTAACTTCTACAGGTTCCTGGAGACATGGGTAAAGTCTTCACTGGGGGAGGAGAGGAGAGGAGAACGAAATTGAGTTTCAGATTGAAACTTCAAACTGGACTTAACTTCTAATAACTAAGAGTGACAGAAAGTGACGGAATTTGCCCAAGATGTTGCTAAGGATAGAAAAGAGTCAACATGCACAGCCAAAGGCAATGATTAGAGAAAATGAAGTCGAGTCATGTTTACACCCCAACTGTGTTAAGACTAGCTGATAAATCACATGTGCATCCTAATTTTGGCATCTGATTTCAATGTGTTTATGAACCATCAAATATTTTTAGTAATCTTTTTTTAAATTCAACCCACCCATTTTATACATGAGTAAAACAAAAGTGGAAGTGGTTTGCCCAAAGACACATAGCTAGTAGCAGAACTTAAAGAGACTCACACCCACTGACTCCTGACAAGGTCAAAGGGAGCACCTGTGCCTAGTGTTGTCCTTGATAATACAGCTGGGGCTGCAAAGATGGTGCTTTGAATCCAAACCACCAACTTCTTCCATCCCGGGAAAGTCCGAGGCGGTATGGAAGGAAGGATAGATTGAAGAGAAGAAAGCCTCTTAGATGGTGACTTGCATCCACTTGAGACTTTGAGGCCAAGGATATATGGTAAGTAGGCAAGCTTTGCAATGCACTGTTTTGCTTGGAGCCCTATGGTTACAGAGCACACCCCTCCATAATCACACATAAGTTGAAAAAAGGCTAAAACAAACCAAAAATATAAAGACTGTTGGATGGTTTACTGCATTGGACAATTCACCCCTATTCATTCTCTCCAGAATTGCTGACTGTTGAGTTTCAAGAGTTGATGGCCTCAAGGCCTAATTAAGGGGAGGAATGGAAGAAAAAATGGATAATGAACAGAAATATCACACTCATCTCTAAGGAAAGATGTGTGTTTCCAAGTTTACCATTGAATTGTTGCATTTTTCAAAAATCATAAACCAGCCTTTCTTTCCTTTTAGAAATTGTGCAAACATGGCACATCTTCAGCATGCCTTGCTAACCGCAGATTCCATTATGTGTTTAATAATTGACTATTCAATAGAACATTGATGCATTTTTATCTGGAACTAATTCACCTTTGTCTGTGCCTCCGCACAAATGTTCGGTGAATCACAGATGGGATCATAGAAGTGCTCTGAGTGCCGGCTGCCTGACACAGACCCACATCCTTGGGATTATTCATGTCAGGCCCTGTGCTCAGAAATGTTCTAGCATGCTAAAACCAACTGAAAATGTGATTTATGAAAGCCGGGGAATGCAGGACGACACCTTTTCCCTTCTAATGAGAACTAACAAATCACAGTCTCCAGGCCGTCTAACCCAGTGAAGAAATTGTCGGCTACAAAGTTAACAAAAATGAAGGCCCTCACAGCCTACCCATTAAGGCCATGGAGCCCAGTTGGAAATCAGGCTGAGATGTCTTAACTGGGGAGGGAGATATTAGCAAATGCTTTTGTATTGACCTCTCTGTGGTGAAAGGAAAATCCTTCCTCCTGAAGAGTTTCCACCTTGCCTTTATCGGTTTGGATTTATGGATTTGGGCAGCACTGCAAACAGCACAAATGGTGCATAATTTTGTGATGGACTGGGCATACCATCCTACAGCATGCTCTCCTGGGAAGGACTAGCTCTGTGCCAGGCCTTGGATGCTGAGCAGTGGTGATGTCGTATGAATGCCACAAATCTAAAAGGGGGAGAAGAAGAACTTATTCCAAAGTTATTCTTTTCCATTGCAATTATTTTGGCTGTTTTCATACTAGAAACAGAGGATTTGGCATGGCCTTGTCAGGGAAGCCCAGGTATGGGCTGGAGGGCAAGGGCCCTCAGCAGAAGGCCTCGTTGCTTGGGCCTCTGGCCAGCCATGAAATAATATTCTAGAATGGGGAAATAGTTGGAAATGGGGTTATAGAAGAAACATCTCTTTCAATCTTTTGTGGAAGCAGGGCATATGATTTGATAGCTAGTATATTATTTCATAAAATTATCCATTCACTTCAAAATTCTAGCCACAAAGCTAGATGTCTAGATCCCTTTCTTGTTGTAGCTTGAGTTCGTCAATGGAATTTCCATTGTTTGGGGATGTAGGATCTATTATTTTTATTTAGTGGGTGTGCTAAAGTAATGAATGCCTAAACTCATGCATCCCGTTAAAGGATTCTACTCTGTTAGATGCAAGAGAAGAAAGAAATTTCCTGACTTTCTCTGCCCTCATCATTGCTTTGACTATTTTGTTGACTTGAATGCAGGCATGCAAATTAGTATGTGCCCAGGGGCCAGGGGCTGAGTATAGCCTGTGCTTCCCCGGGGCAGCCAGAGCTTGTGATTTAAGCTGCAGTTATAATCGAATCTGCACCTAGGTCAAGATTGGTGCAGTTTGGCCAGCTAATCGATTCTTTTTTTCACTAATCAGCAAACTTGTTAAAATATCCTCAAAACCATTGCCCAGACCTCAATGCCTCTTGAATGAACAGGATCCAGCTACTCTTTTTGCTTTATTATACTTCTGCAGAATAGTCAAGCTACAGAATGAACATCCAATATTTTTAGCTATAATAATAACTTAAACTTACACAGCACTTACTAAAATGCAGCCTCTCTTCTAAGTATTTGTACCTATTAACTTATTTAATCACAAAAATCATATAAGGTAATTATCTCGAAATTACAGATATAGAAACTGAGGCACAGAGAGGTTTTTCAAGGTCACCCAGCAAGTCGTAGAGCTGGGCTTGGGACACAGGCTATCTGGTGCCATAGTCTATGTACCAAATCCCCATGCTACTTCCTTGCCTGGAATAAAAATGCAACATGCTATTATATCATTAATGATCTAAAAGGTTTTTATCTTTTTTTGTCATGAATTCCTTCATTCAGTCTCTAGATGTAAGCATTGCAATAAACCTTAAAGGAATAATAAAATATAAATTTAGAGCACAGTGTTTCCCTCCATGGTGAAGAGCATGGGCTTGTAGGTGAGTGATTGCCAGCTATGCCTTTTGGAGCTATGTCAACTTGGCAGTGTAACTTACCTCCCCGGGCCTCGGGCTGCCCACGTGTAAAATGGAGACATTAAGCACTGCCTCCAGACATCCCACTACCTCACAGGAGGGTTGTGCTCCCGTAGGCTCGTGGCAAACAGTCACTGTTGGAAAGTGCTTGAGATGGGATGATGGAGGGCCAAGGTTTGGGGCAGCAAACATGTTCTTGTGTAGCTTTGGTCAGCTGGGGCTGGTGTGCCAGTGTTGGGTTTTTGAAGATGGTGTAGCAGGACAACCAATTGTAGCCTCCTCTTGGGACAGGGTACCACACACATGGACTATGATGTGAATAGCACCCTTGGAGTTGTGCCGCATGGTGACCCTGGAGTGGGAGAGAAAGAGCATGCCTGAAAAATCTAAGGAAGGGAGATTTAGAGAAAGGAGAGAGAGGGGAAAGAGGGGCAACTGCTGAAGGAATTTTTTAAAGGAAAATATTTAGAAAAGTTTGATATATGTGATGTAAATTCCCATTCCACCTCCCTATGAGACCTGCAGCAAAAGCCACACCATTTGTCAGTGCTTTTTAGAGTTGGACTTGGGGAGTGCTTTACAAGAGATTGATGGGAAGGGTAGAAACAACATGATAAAGTTGGTCTTTCGGCAAGAGCAGCAAAGTCCAGACCCTCCCTTGGTGTTTACCATAGAGCTTACTTCTAAATTACACAAAGTAGCAATGCAATTGTGGTCTGGAAACCCTTGCTACAGAAAGTAAGAAGGGCACCAGGAGGGTTCAGGACAGGCTCCCTAGAAGAGGTGGATGAGTTGACTGGAAGCATGAGAGTAAAGATGGCTTTCAGAGTATTAGGAGCCACAGATGTCTATGATGTGAAACAGAGGGGCCTGGGGAAACTCTACCCCACCACCTGTCTGTCCCGGGCCTCAGTGGCATGACAAGATGGCATCATGCTACCTAGAGTGTGGAAAGGGGCTCTCTGAAAAGATGGAGCATGCCCTGACACACCTGGCCACGCCTACCAACCATTTTCTCTGGGTGCAGATGGGCATAGGACATTTGGAGAGCAGTAGGAAGAACTGTTTCTAGGATAACTTCCCAGACCCCATGGTCTGGGGCTTCCTACGTTACTGTGTGGGGCAGGCATTACTACAGAGAAACAGAACATGGGAAGGAGAGGACAGTTCATGCACCCATTCAACCAGTACCTACTGAGCTCTGTGCCGGGCCTGGCTAGATGCTGGAGTGTGCTCTGCTTCCCCTTCAAAGACCTTTTGTTCTGGTAAGAGTATATAAATAAAACCCAAGGTTCATAGACACGCACTCGACCTGTGATCATCTCCATTCTCCCTGCGGTGATGGCCTCTACCACGTGACACACACACCACATTGGCCAAGGGTTGTGCCTGCTTCCGGACTGCACAAATACACAGGGCTCCCCTTCGACCTCACGATGCACAGGGAAGTTAGACCTAGGAGAGCACTGAGGCACGAGGGCTTCTATGTGTCCAGCTACAGTATGAACTTAAAAGCGTTTGGCAATAGATAGCTCCACCAGAGAGGAAAGGTGGAAGCCAGTCATGAGCGAGCCTGCTGTCCTAACCCACAGCTCTCCAATCCCCACACTTGGGGGAAAGAATGAAGTGCCATTTCCTGAGTGCCCAAGTGAGCCAGACGCTGGCTTGGAGACTGGCCCCTATGAAGTGGGTGTTAAAATTGCCTTGTACATAGATGAGGAAACCAAGTCTCTTCGCATGAGAAATTTGTTTAGTTATCCAGCTGCTAAATGGCAGGATTGGGATTTGAGGCCATCAGACATGTGACAGGCCTACCTAATGCATTCTTGTCCCACAGCCTGGCTTAAAGGATGCTGCCCTCTGGCCTCACCTTCCCCATGCTTGCTCTCCCTGTGTTACCACTCCACCTCCACTTGTGCCAAATGACTTTCACCCCCCAAGTGTCACCAGGTCATTGCTGAGGCTCTTCTAAATTCCACCCCTAACACTCCCAGAAGCTCAGCTCCGATGCCATTTCTTCTGGAATACTTTCCTGGACACTAACCCACCACCGTCCCCAGGCCAAGCTCCTTATAAGCTCCCATGGTGCCTGCACTTCCCTCTATCATGGCTGATCAATGAGTGTCATGGTCCTTTACTTCTCTGTAGCCCTTGAGAACAGAGCCAGGTGAGATTCATTCTCTAGCTCAGAGGCTAGACCAGGCAGGACATGGCTCAACAGAGTCTCAGTAATTGTTTGCGGGAAGGAGAAAAGGGAGGCATGGAGACGGAGAAGAGAGAGAGGAAAGGGGAGAGGAAAGAAAGGGGGAGACGTGGTCCCCAAGGACCACCATATGCCTCCCTTCCAGTCCTACCTTCCCCACCACCGCCCTCAGATCCGACAGAGACAGTGACTTCTCTGTCCCCAGATCGGGGGCATAGATTCCCAGGCTGGTGCAGTAAATTGACACTGCAGTCAATTTTTGCTCTTCCCGAAGGGCACCATTTGTTGGCCAATGATCCTCAGTGAATTTTTAATCACAGATCAGCGGCTCCTCCTCCCCCTGCCCCTTCCAGGTCTTGGTGCTGCTGTGTGCTGAGGGAACAGGGACTCTATTTGACTAAGATCTGCAGTAAAACTAATCGGGAAGGGGGGATTGCTGCTTAAGCCTCTGCACTGGCTGCTGAAGCCTCACACAAACATTTTCATTTGGTAACTGTCCCCTCAGATCTGGGGACAGTTCGGAGTTGAGAGCCTTAAGAGGCATAGGTGTGGGGATTGTTTGCTCACACTGAGTTTTAAGGGCCCCCTGGCCATTATTACCAGCAGAGGCATGGAAGTTGGTGATAAAAAATTTGTGTTGGGGCCAGTATGTATCTAGGGCTTCCCAAGTTATAAAGCCTTTCCTGCCTGTGACCTCAATGAATCCTCACAACAGCAACATAGAGGGTGATATCATAAAAGCTTTTGTTTTTATTGGATGCTTACGAGATGCCAGGCACTGCACGCATTGGCTTTACAAACACCCTCTCTTTTACGTCCACAGCATCTGTGAGATACTTTCTCTTATTTTACAGATAGTGCTCTCAGGGATGTTACGTTTCTTGCCTAAAGTTACACAGCCAGGAGATGGGAGGTCTGGAGCTTAAATTCAGGTCTGTCTGATAACAAAAGCCATGCATTTGACCACTTTGACAAGCAACGCGCCCATTTCACAGATGAAACATTAGTACGCGGTAAAGCCAGGACAGGATTTGAGCAAAGAAATGAGCGTAGGCTCTGGAATCAGAGAGAATGGAATTTAAGTCTTGGCTCAGCCACTTAGAAGATATGTGGGCTTCAGCAAGTTGCTGAGTCTCCGTTCCCTCAAGTGTAAAACGGGGATAAGAACACTGTCTCACAAGATGGTTTGCTGCAAAACCCCTCAAAGTGCTGCTTCAAGAAAATCAAAAGATTCTCACTTTGGCCACCTTCTACATTTCTGGAGCCATCAGTCATTAGAAGCTAGTGAGTCACTGTCAGCTCAGGCTCACTCTGTGTTAAATGTCCATTCATTCAATGGTCACAGGATAAAAGGAAGAATTGCCATTATTGAGCCCTGACCACATTGTAGGCACTGTGCCAGGCACTTTCTTGTGTTTCAGAGCAGCTTGCAAGGTGGGGATTTTTATGCATCTTACAGGTAAGAAAACTGTAAGGTGATCTGGTTGATAGTCACAGGTTGTCCGGCCCCACCCCTCCCTTTCCTTCACATCCTGCCTGTGATTTGCCACAGCGACCCATCAACTCCCAGAAAACTGCTTTTCCTCATCCAGGGCACCTGCCCTCTCACCAGGAAACAAGGTTAAGTCTTGCCTGTACAAGTTTGTATGAATTTCAGACAGCAAAGCTCTACTATGTTAAGAATTTAATTATTTGGTCTTTTATTTTTACTTTTCAAAATAAAATGCATTCATCATGTGGGTAAGAGCTTTTTCCTTCTGTTTGCAAATAATATTATTTAGCCTTCTTTGTACTGAAGGGAATTTACTTAGGAGTAAAATATAAAGAAAGAGGAGAAAGAAAGAAAAAGAAAGGAAGAAATTACAGTGAATAATAGGCCTAGGGAACATAATTACAGAAATACTACAGGTTTTGCATTAGCTGGAAAATTGCAGCCATTTCATTGTGGGAGTAAAGCTTTTTTCTTTTATTTTAAAGTGGATCCTTCACCTTCCAAAGGGCTAATTACGGTACTGCCTACATGTCGTGTTCATAGGCTCTAATTTCATCTTTTCATTAACCACAATGGCAAATAACAAAACTGTGCCTGCACTGTGGAAGCATCTGGGTGATGGCTCCCGTAACAGGAGGGAGGGACACAGCAATCACCCATCTCGTGACTCAGTCCATGTTTTCCGTGATTGAGCCCACCAAGGACCTTGTCAAAGTCCCCTCCTCCAGCTCAGCAGAGAGAATTCACAGAACAAAGCAGGTGGGCGGCAGGAACCTGGAGGGGGTCCAGGGAGGGGGAGGCAGAGGGAGGACAATTCAATGGTTGTTAAAAGGTAAAAGCCCTAAAATGATGTTTATGGAGAGTTTTTAATGATGTAGGAGAATGTTTGAAATATAATACTTAGGAGAAGAAGCAAGCTCTATGATAGTGGACAGTATGATTTCAACTGTGTTAAATATACATATATACACATATATATCAATATAGCTATCATATTCTATACTTAATTCATATCAATTAATAGGTTTCTTTAATATCCAAATATAATAACTCCAACCCAGTCTCACAGAAAGGCAGGAATCCGAAGCTTTCTCCTTGATATTTCGAGGACACTCTGAGAAAAGGAGATTTCATTTTTCTAGGGATGGCCTCTCACCTCTTATTCCAAACCCTCCTCTTAGCACAGTTATCAATCCCCTTGAGAGATCTCAGCACCGTTCCATTGTGCCCTGCTCTTCTCCCGAGCCACTTTCTCCTGCTCGGGACCAGGAGCTCTCTCCTGTATCCCCCATGGCACCAGCAACAGTCTTTACCCTAAAGGTCTGGGGATAATAAAAGTGGGGGCTGCAGCGCAGGGCAGGAAATGTCTGAGAACTGAACATCAGGCTTCAGTCTCTGAAGCTGACTGGACATGCGGGGCCCCAGGCAAGATCTGCCAGGCACATCTTTACCGAGGGCGCAGGCCGACTCTGGTTCTGGGTTTCCTGCTCTGCCTCTGTGTGCATGTGTGTGCGTGCGCGCATATGTGTTTGTTCATGTGCATGTGTTTCTGTTCCTCTCTGCCATTTGTGTGTCCTTTGTGTCTTCCTGTGTCCCTTCCTTTTCATCCCTCTCTGTCTTCATCTCTGCCAGCTCCTCTCTCTCTCTGTTCCTCACTTTCTCCCTGGGCATCTCTCTCTCTTAGATAATCTCTGAGGTTTCTCACTGTGTTCATATCCGATCTTTTCCAATTTCCAGAGTCCCCACATTGTAATGTTCCTTCTTCTCTGCTTTTAACAGAGGACTGAAAAAAAAGAAAAGAAAGAAACTTCTCTGTGATTAGATGTAGAGAATTCAGAAAACTTTTGTTTCAAAGTTTTCCAACCAGACTAGCCCAGGAGAGCAAGAGAGGGAAGCTAATAGGCCCATTAAGGTGTCTTCCCAAACAAATGTCTTCCTTGTGCTTCTGCCTAAATGCAGAAACAGCTGCAGCTTTAAAAATAGCATGTTTTCATCTTTCAAAGGAAATATGCCAAAATTTTAACACTGGTTGTCTTCAGGTGGAAAGAAGTGGTTTAGTGTTATTTATTTCTTCCTATTATTCTGAATTTTCCAAATTGTCCACAACAAGCATGAACTATTTTATCATAAAATCTGCAATGTATTATGCACCTACCAGATGTATGATTTAATCTTCACAACAGCCCTAAGAGGGAGATATTAATATGCCCATTTAGAGGTTTAGAAAGGTTAGGCAATTTGCTCAAGGTCACACAAGCTGAGGTAGAAATGAAACTAGACCTTAGGCCCTCAGCCACTAAATCATGCTGCTTGTGGAGAGGCCATCCTCTACTTCGTCTGCAGGTACAGGGCCTTGCACATACCTGAAAGCTTACTGGGTCATCTGAACTTCCTCGTCCAACTCCTCATTATAAATGTAAGTGGTTCAGTACATTAGCACATTGTGATTCACAAGATTAGCTTTCCCTGAAGGAGGACTCTGGTTTCTCACCCCATTGACATTGGACTTGGCCCTGTGACCTGGGGTGGGGGCACTATACACCCTTAGCCTGTTGAACCTAAAGTGGCGTGTGACTTGCTTTGGTTAACAAAACACGGAGGAAAATGAAATGTTACTTCTGCACAAAAGTATTAGGATGCAGCTTATGGTTCTCCATGTTCGTCTCTTCCCTCTGCCATAACTCCATGTGCCCAAGAAGGTCAGTGTGTAAACACGGAGTGAGCAGAGCAGAAGTTGACCCATGATGGACATGGAATGTGTCCAGGGCAAGAAATCAATCTTTGTTTTCCTAAGCCACTGACAGGTGAGGGTTGTTTGTTACCATATTATGACTTAACCTGAGCTGACTGACTCCATACGTGTAAAACTGCAAATGTATAAGCAGTTACTGATACACTTCCTACCTTCTCTTCTTGGAAAGAAAAAATAGGGAAATCTTGACCAAGCGTTAGTGTAAAATTCCACTTGTCCTATCTGAACATGTTCTTGGGGAAATTACCTCCTCCTCTAGGGTGTCTTCTCACAGCATGCTGTCCTGGTGGGGCAGACTGTCAGGATCAGTCCCAATCGCAGGCTCTGGAACTGCCCTAGCAAAGGCAGGCCAATAGCGCATGTCTCTACGTCATTACAGGACCACGTGGAAGGGAGCATTCAGCCTGCTGTCCACCCTCGAAGGGCACTGAGCTCCAACCAACTGTGGCCTCAACTGGAGGCTTGAGGCTCGGGTACCACCTGGACGAAGAGTGATGTGATAAATACAGACAGAAGGAGGGTAGTGTAGTCAATTACCACCTGTGGCCTGAGATCCAGACAGCCACACAACCTTTACGGACAATCTGTGGTCCCCAAGCCTTTAGCAAAGCTGCCTGCAAGGGAAGACTAGCAACTTAGCCAAAGAGCTGCAGGTTCAGAGTAAAAGAGTAACTGTCACCACTGGGGAACACGCAGGAAAGAAAGCAGACACTCTGCCACTGAGAGCACTGTCAAGTGATTTTTCAAAGAATCCTTGGGGGTGAAGATGACCATCTCATCCCTAAGTGACTCAGTTGGTAGTTCTGTTGCTGAAGTATCTTTATTTAATTTGTTCTCATGATTCTTGCATTCTTTCATCTGGGCCATCATTCTTTCCTTCACTCATTCTGGGATTCATTCATTCCTTCATTCACTCAGCCAGTGGGTCCTCTGAGCACAGTGCGGGTGCAGACAGCAGCCTGAGCAGCACACGGAGGAGGCACGGCAAGTGTGCAGGCCAGGGCTCCGCGGGCAGAGGGAGACAGAGCCTCGGTTCACGACTGAGCCTTTGCTACTAGGTTCAAAAACCCAGTGGTGAAATCTTCATTCCTAGCTATTATTTCAGGATCTGGGATATAGACAAAATCAGTTCCTGGCTGGGCCCCTGTATTTCCACTTTGCTTAGTCACTGGCTGGTCTGAGAATAGCATGTCCTAAGCTTGAAAACTTGAGGCAGACCCTGGAGAAGCTAACAGCTGGAGACTGTCATAAAACCATGCTCCTCCCATGAGGGAAGCAAGTCCTTTCTGAAGTCAGATTTGAGCAGTACGTCTTCATGTCAGCCACACCTTCTGCCAACCAGTATTTGTTGACAGGAACTCATGGAGTGGCCCAAGTCTCTGCACATAGCTCACAGCTCTGGGCCAAAGCTTCTGGCAAAGTGGGACAGGTTAGAGCTACCTCTTTCTCTCTCTCTCTCCTCCGTCCTCTCTCCCTCTCTTCTTGAGCTAGGACACCCGTGTTCTCCTGCCCTTGGACATCAGAGCTTCTGGTTCTCTGGCCTTCGGAAATACACTAGCAACTCCTCTGACCCCACCCCAGTTCTCAGGCCTCCGGCCTCAAACTTGCAGTTACACCATCAGCTGCCCTGGTTTTCCAACCTTCAAACTCAGACTGAATTATACCATGGGCCCTCCTAGCTCTCCAGCTCATAAATGGCCGGTTGTGGGACTTCTCAGCCTCCATAATTATGTGCACCAATTCCCTTAATAAACCTCTGCTTATATAGCTATATAGATCCTATTAGTTCTGTTTCTCTGGAGAACCCTCACTAATACAACCTCGATTCAACCATAAGCTCCTTGAAGGCAGAAACCATGTCTTTGTAAGTGGAACAGGAGTGGTGCTGCACAGGGAATCGAGAGATCAGAATTCTAGGACCAGTTTGTACTATCAGATTGTTGCTAGGCTGAATGTTACTGATACTCAACTACAGTAGCCTGACCAAATAGGTTTTTAAGTTTCTTATAAAATAAGAAGCCTGGAGGTAAGCAATTCAGGGCTGGTACAGCCGTTCCGTGATGTATTTAAAACATCAGACTCCTCCTATTTATCCACTCAGCCATCCTTAGCAAGTGGCTTTGGAGTTCATGCTTGTCACCTCATAGACTCACGAGGGCTTCTTGGCCTCCAGTCTCATTCCACATTCTAGGCCAAAAGAAGGATAGAGGAGAGGGACAGGAAGCTCCTTCGATTGGAAAGCAAAACCCTCCTAGTGATCCCAAGCAGACTCTCCTTTGCTTCTAATGGCCACCTCTAGCTGCACGGGAGTCTGCAATTCTAAAGAACACTGGGGTTCCATTGCATCCCTGCCTTCCTCCTTACAGCAGCCTTGGGGTTTCCTTTTGGGGAACTGCCTCTCTCCATTATGAGAATCTTAGTAGAAGAGTAAATTCAGATGCCTCGCCTTCAACATCCAAAGTCGAAGGAGTTTGCCAACACCTTCCCCAGGACAACCAGAGCCAATCAGAGGGGCTCTCCCAAGACTTGACTCATGCCTGAGTAAAACA
Source organism: Indri indri (assembly GCA_004363605.1). Classification (NCBI taxonomy): domain Eukaryota; kingdom Metazoa; phylum Chordata; class Mammalia; order Primates; family Indriidae; genus Indri; species Indri indri. The sequence continues at coordinate 24,027 of RJWJ010014210.1, read as the reverse complement.
AGGGCATAAGAAGTGTCTGGAATTTAATCATCTATCCCTGTAGTGGCATCCTGACTAGATCATTTCTGTTAAGACATTATTCCCAGGGTTTTTGCTTTCTAGCTTTTTGGAGTTGCTTTCTTTCCACCCCTTGCCAATCCTGGATCTCCAACCTTTCTGCAAGTTCTGAAGGCCCAATCCTACCAATAAACTCCCTTCTACTCAGTTAACAGAGAGTGTTTCTGTTGCTTGTAACAAAAAAATCCTGACTTATACTCCAATGCCACCACTACCCAGCTGTGTGTGATCTTAAGAAGATCATCATTCCTCTTTGGGTACTCTCTTCTCATCATGAAAGGATGGGTTATTACTAAAGTGTTTTCCACTGTGAACAATGTATTACAGCTTTGAATACCTTCAGAAGGCCCTCTTTGTACCAAGTAGGTCCAAATGGACTTCAAAGCCTGGATTATGGTTTTAGCTACAAGGGTGGAATATAAAAGCTCCATTAGCAAAGACAACTTACAGCATCGGGTGCTGCTACCGGACCATTCCTTAGGCAATTAAGCCTAGATAGATGGCTAACAAAACCTACCCCACTGCTGGTGGCACCAGAGTGCAAAGTTTTCATTAGTAAACAGGTGCTATTTAGTGTCTTCTTACCATAATTTCAAGGGTCCACTTACAATTCTATAGTTTCAATTGTTCTTACTTATCAGACTTCTTAATTGCACCACCATAAAACATGCTTTTAGGGAGTACCTGTTTTCTACTTTAAAGCCTCTTCTGCAGCAGACATGCATGTGCCTTATAAAACTTCAGAATAAAGGGCAAAGGCCTTTGTAAATTCATAGTCTGCACCTGAAGGAAAAATTACTTTGTTAGAACAGCAAAGTGGCCCCAGTTTGGCCTTATTTTCTAGCAAAATCTCATTGCTTAGCTGCATTTAATAATCCATGAAATATTTCTATTAACTTTAGTGTGTGAATTGTGTGACTGAAGAATGGGTAAAAAAGTGAGAAATAGGAATACAAAATATGCAGAAAATGAAAATAAATGAGATCTTAAATATTTGATCAAGGCCTCTATTTTCAGGTAACTAGTTACCATCTTGGGCCCTCAAACCCCAACAGAAGCCACAGAACACCATTCTGAATTATTAAAATGACTAGAGGAAACTTTTTTGTTTTTGCTACTTTTAAATGACTATGTAGCCTTTCAAACTAACCTTCGCTTAAATATTTAACACAGACATTGGGCCAAATATAAAAAAGCAAAAGTTCTCAGTCTAATACTCAACTGTAATTATAAGTAAGATTACATAATATAACTTGGCCACCTCATTTTATTTTTTTTCTCTCTGTGTTTTAACAATTCTTTCCAGTTTGAGAGGAATCCAATCTAGATTAGTTGAATGTCTGCATTCTAGAATATTTTTAATTGTATATTTACTGACTATATTTTTCATTAACTCAGTTCAATTCATTCATTCATTCAGCAAATATTTATTGATTACCTACTGGGTGCTAGGCACTGTTCTGGGTAGGGTGACTTATCACAGAACAAAATAAATAAAGACAGCCCCTTTTGGACCCTACACTTACGTGAAGGAGACAGATAATTAATAAACATATACTGCAATGATAGGTAATAAGTACTGTGAACGGGGTGGTATCAGAGCGGGAGTGTTTGCTTCCTTGTTTGGAAGGGTGGTCTATTAGAAAGCTAATGAATTGGGTGAGTTACCTTGAGAGTGAGGGAATGTTTCATTTCAGTCAGCGAGAATAGCAGCATAATGGCTCTGGGGTGCAAATAGGTGTAGTGTGTTCAAGGGACAGCAACAAAGCCAAGGAGACTACAGGTGAGGATGGCCAACATCGGCGAGCTTGTCAGGGCCAACCTTGTGAGGGCCTTGCAGGCCATGGGGGAACTTGGGGTTTTACCTTAATTGTGGTGGGAGCCACTGTGGTTTTTTGAGCAGGGGAGTGTTATGAACTGAGTCATATTTTAAAAGGATCACTTTAGCTCAATAGTGAGTATGGCCAATGGAGCCAGGTTGACAGAATGGAAGTTTTCTAGGGGGGCTGCTTCAATGGCTCTATAAGAAAGATTTCACAGGAGCATTATCTGTTCATGGTTTGTAAGAAAATATCCACCTTCTAAAGTACTTGCAGTGATTGAAAAGCTTGCCCTCTCTGGTCATTTGAAAAGTCCACCAGTCTCCTTCTCACATTTTCTCACATCAAGCACTAGTCAGTGCTTGCTCTCTTTCAGTGAAAGCTCAAAAGTCAAGGCTAGAATGGGCTCGTCCGAACACAGAGGCTGACCTAGCCTACAGTCCCATTGCAAACTTTCCAAGAGTGAGTTTTCCAAAAGGTCCTCAGGCCTCATCCCAAGACTGTGACTTGGCCATCTGCACATTGCTTACTGCCCCAAGTGTTCCTCCTGAAACTTCATAAGGAAACTGCCGAATAGTATTATTTTATAGCTCAATCTCATTTTGGTAAACTGTTTTGTGCCTAGAAACAGTCTCTTAATTATTCAAAAATATGAGCCGATCTGTCAGTTCCACTTTTTTCTCCTTAGTGACTTGCCTCCTCGGGTGGGATAATTCTGAGGCATGTTCTTCATTCACACTGCTTTCTAGACATTCCCCCCAGGATTAAACTCCGATCATTTATTACAGTGGCTGGTTTAACAATCCTTTATGGGTTCCTTCCCCTTCCCTGTATTACCTCTCCACTCCTCTGCTGGTGTTCCCTGTACCTCCCACATAAACTACTTGCATTAGCATTCTTGTCTTGGGATCTGCTTCTGAGGGTCTCACATTGAGACATCCTCTATGTAAAATCCTCCTCCTTCCTGAGGTGGCATTACCTGGTCACTCTCCTTGAGCCATAGTGGCAGTTAGGATACAGAAGAAAAGAAACTTATCAATAAAGGGGAGATATAAAAATATTATTCCCATTATACCCATGATCCAATAGCCCTTTGTGAGCTTAAGCAAAGGACATGACTTGCATCTATATATTCCCCCTTCTAAACAATTAGGAGCTAGTTTTCTCTTCAGAATGGATTTCGCAGCCACTGCCCCTTCTCCACTTAGGTTAGGTAAGTTTGGCTACCGTTTGAGGTTCTTACCTCCCGCCACAGGGGGACACTACTTCTTGCCCAGGAAACCAGGCTTCCTCCTCGACCAAGCCTTAGTCTTCCCTACCCCAGAAAAAGAAAGCTTCCCTTAGCAGGGAAAATCACTGCCCGGCCTCTTCACTTGTTCTATGACTTGGCCCTTGATTTTAATACAAGGCTTCTAATCAACCTGTGGTATCACATGCTACACACAGATACTTAGCAATCCCTAAACTTTTTCATAAGCCTCCCATCCTGCTGGGAGACAAATTGACTTAATTAATAGGAGAGTATCCAAAGATAATTATTCTTGCACACTTAGATATTAAGCCACTTAATCCTCCCTAAAACCCAATGTGGCAGGGGTTGTTATCTCCAATTACAGAAAAGGAACTGATGCTTGGAGAGGTAAAGTGACTTGCCCAAGGTCACCTTGTGGAGCCACATTTCGTATTGTAAGCAGGAAAAAAGGAATTAGAGAGAGCATGGATGCTGTGTCTTCCGTGTGAGGGAGGAGGTACCTTTTACCTGGGCACTTATTGGGTGCTAGCTGCATGCCCCTGTGCTGATACAAAAGGGACAAGTTTATGGGCCCTCTTCAAAGTGCGGACAGTGTGCCTGCCCAGCAAACTTCATGGGAGAACTGTGAGGCTCTAGTGACAGGGGCAGGGTCCAGAGTTGGCTTTATAAATCACTCCCGGTACTAAGGTGAAGACTTGTCACTGTGGCTAGGAAAAGCTGGAAATTGATTGCCTAGCAATCACAAAACCTTGACATCATCCTAGATGTCTCTCTTTCTTTGCACTCCAATTCACTCCATTAGGAAATCCTGTTGGCAGAAGCTGGTGGAATCTTGACCTTCCCGGCCCCTCCCTGCAAAGCCCATGTGAGTAGTGGGAGTTATGGAGAGTTCTGGGTAGGCAGAGGAAGCCAGACTGCATTAGGGAAGCAAATTCGGGACCTAAATAACCTAAGAAAATCTCAGGGGATAGGGAACCCAATCTCCAAGGCTCCAGGATTTTATGATTTCTTTTCCCATTCTAAATAAATGTTCACTTGTATGCCATAAATGCTGTATTCTCTTTCTAAAACAGTCCTCCCTTCCCCTCTCCTCCCACAATTGTGTAAGCTTCAGGCTCCAGAAAACCTTCATCCACTCCTGGTTTGAGGTCTCAGCGCTCACCAGGGCAGGCTCAGGAATAGAGGTGTAAATTTGTCGGAAGGATGCCGGGGCGGTGCAGTAAGAGAGTAAATCCTCATCTAACATGGCAGGAAGTCAATAGATAAATCAAGAAATTGCTATGTAAGCTTATTTTTTTAGCGACAAAGGGGTGACCACCAGAACTACACGGAGGAACTTAAAAAGGAGCAACGGAGAAGCGGCCTGTTGCTTTCATTGTATAACCAAATCTAGGTAATTTTATTTTGTAAAAAGTGCTCGTGCATTACTTTGATATATTTTTTTAATTCAGTTGTTAAAAAGGAAGGTAAAATTAAATAAAAATAAGAAATAAACGCAATATAAAACAGGAAAATAAAAAGCAAACGCTCACGCACCACGAAAGGTTCCTGGGGTTGGGAGCCTGTGGGCGGGGTTTGTGCCAGGGGCGGGGTTTGTGCCAGGGGCGGGTCTCCTTAGGGCCCGCCCCAAGCGAGGGGGCGGGGCGCAGACCGCCTCCCTCAGACTCGGTCCTCCCAGGGGAGCTGGGGGAGGCCAAGGTCAAGTTCGCCTTAGGCCCCGCCCCCCCGCCCCCCCTCCCCCCGGCGCGGGGGCAAGGCGGGCAAGTCCTGGGCTGCCCCCCCGGAAGGCGGCCTGGCGTCCCGAGACCCAGTGCCACCCACGCCCGGTCCTCGCGTGCGGGCCGCGCTGGCCAACAGCCGCGCTTCGGCCCTCTGGTCCCCCAGGCCCCTGCAGTTCCCCGAGACTCGCCGAGCGCCGCTGCTCAGCCCCGCGACGCGCAGGTAAGCGCAGCCTGGGGCCCTGGTCAGCCCGCTCCCGCCCGCGCGGGCGCCCGCGAGGACCCGGATGGCGGCTGGACGCCCGGCCCACACGACTCGCGCCGCGGCGGAGACCTGGGCGCCGGCTCCCGGGCGACAGGTGGCGGCGGAGTGCCGCGCGGGTGCCGAGTCTAAAGGAGCCGGGAACAGCTCCGCTCTACCTCTGCGCGCCGCGCGTTCTCGTGCATCGTTATCTACCAAACCCTCAGTACCCCTTTGGCTGTGACCCGAGCCCCAGCAGACATGAGTTCGGATCCCACCTTCAGCATTTGTGCACTCTGCAGTAAACACATTAACTGCCGTGTGAGTTGTATTTAACTCATGCTAGTTCTGAGCCCGGGGCCTCGTGAAGCATATGTAACTCACATGTCTCTTTACCTTGGGAGCCACGTGAACTATTTTTCAAGTTGCATATACCTCATGCACAGAAAACAACAAAAAATAACATTTTATTAAATTAGAAAGGATCGTTTTGTTTTTCAAAGTTTTTATTCTATTTTCGTAATTAAACGCCGTGGCCCCACGGAAAAAAATTTTTTTTCTAGTGTGGCAGTCAATGTGTTAAAAATAAACACAATATCTAAGTAATAATTACTGTGTGCCACAGAGTGCCCGCCATTGGGCTAAATGCTGGGGTTAAACTGGTGGGCCACCTAGTGTGGGGCCTGCCCCATGGAGTCACAATCCAGTGTGGGAGACTTACACCAGATGGATCCGTACAAACAAATTGTAAACGTTAAAACTGTGGCGAGAGCTCTGAAGATAGAAAGTGCAGGGTGCTGGAGATCTTTTATCAGGGTCCCCTGCTATAAAAGTCTGCTGGAACTAAAACTTGAGAGAATTCCAGGGTGGAGAACAACAGAGCAAACACATTTTGCTGGGAGAGGATGTTGGCTTGTTTGAGGAAAAGAGTGTGAGTGGGGCTAGCTGCAGAGAGCTGGGGGAAGGCAAGTTCCTTAACCTTAACTTCCTTCTCTGTATAATGGAACTGTTCTGCCCATAGAGGATGGAAACGTTGAATGTAAACGACTTAGCCCTGTTTTAGGAGTGAGGTAAGTAAAGCAAAGATGAAGATGTTCTGGATGGAGGCTGGATGTTGTTGTGGGCTAAACAGTGTGCCTGCCTCTGAGCAAACTCACCCCTCTCCTTGAGGCCTGTTTCCTCCTCTATCAGGTGAGGGGTTCTGAGTAGAATCTCTCAAACAGTCTATTCTCTGAAATGATGACTGGTTTAGTCGTTCATTCTTGGAACATTTAACTGGTGCCCACTTTACCCTGGCTCTGAGGATTCAGAGAGAAACCAGACAAGTCCCCTGTCCTCCTGGAGCTCATGTGGGGTGAGCCAGGTGAAATGAAGCGACAGTTCCAGCCTGGCAGAGCCCAAAGGAAGGAGTCCAACCCTCTAGCCTTGCCAGAGAAAGCCCTCTGCTTCCGGCCAAGTACACATTTCCCAGAAAGCCAGCTCTATGAGTCCCCGGAATGCATGGTTCGTGCTACTCCACTGAACATCGGTTAATTCCTGACTTTCATTGGTCACTCTCAGCTTTTGGTGTCACCCCCTAAAACGGGCCAAAAGACTCCCCATAGGCAGCAAATCTGCTAGTCCCTTGCTGAGGACCCCTCAAACCTTGAGACCCCATGAATTTGGGAGACCTGTTTTGGCTTTAGGAAATACCCGTCAGCTACTTGCTGTATTTTATTGGCTTGAGTGATCTCAATTTCTTCTTTGGCTCTGTTCACACCATTGGTGTCGACACAGGATTTGCTCCATGAAACCTGGCTGGGAGGCCCAGAGAGTGGGGAAACACAGTTGAGGATGGAGTCTGGCACAGTTTGTGGGGAGTGGTCAAAAACAGAGGACAAATGTTAACACAGGTTGTTGGAGGGAGAAGGGGAGAGGGCAGCCTTTGCGCAGCCCCTCTGTTCACCTCTCAGACAACCGTAGTGTCCCAGCCAAAGACAGAAGGGAAGCTCCAGGTTTGGTGGTCACAGACCTGGCACTTCCCAGCTGCGTGACTAACCCTGGGCACTTATCACTTACCGTCTGAGTTATGAGGATTGTGCGTACTTGACAGATGCTTGGCATGTAGTTGGCCCTGAGAAATATTAGCTCCCACCCTCTTCTTCCCTGAATGAACTAAAATGGAAATAATAATAGTGCCTACCTCAGAGGGTTATTATGGGGATTTAATGAGTACCTAAAATACATAGAGCAGCGTCTGACATGTAGGATATTACTACTAGTAGTAGTATTGATATTATTCCTTAGTCTGGACAAAAACTGGGGAAACAAGGCAGCTGAGGGCAGGGTGATTAGCTGGGGAGTTGGGTTATCTGTTGCAGTGGTTTGCCAGAAAGCATCAGCCTGGAAGCAGAGAGGGGTGTTCTGCATGATAAAGGGCCTCTTGGGCAGCCACACTGTCAGAAGGCCCTGCAGTTTCAGTGTCTTTGGAGACTTGTGCCAAAGAAAAGACAGCAAAAGTTCTGGGGGAAAACTAGTGTTGAAAAGGTCTAAAATTGTCTTTTTCAAGATATTATCTCTAACCCAGGGCTGGGTATTGGTCCCCTGCAGGGATTGTCACTGTCCCTTGCTGGCCTCTGCCATCCTTATGGGCATGGTAAGCCTGACCATGGCCTGGCTCTTTGGCCTAGGAACTGTGGAGTCTAATTTTGTAACCCTTGTACCAGCAGAGAACCAGGCATGCCAAAAGGCATGCATGAATAAATGAACAAATAAATGAGCATAAGCCCAAGAGGCAAACTTTTTGTTGTGTATTATATATATTTTTTTTTAAAAAAAAAAAAAAGGAATGTGAAGATAGGGAAAGACAACTAATGTATTGAAGCATTTGCTGAGGGCCAAGCATTTTCATGTATGTTGCAGCTTAGTGGTGAACACCACAGCTCTGTAGTCAGGTAAAATTGCTTGTGTGACCTCCTATGCATGCATCACCAAAGCTCTCTAAACCTAAGTTTTTGCATCTGTAAAATGGGAATGTTTGTGCCTAACTCATAGGGCTGTTAGGAGCATTAGTCAAGATAAGTATGTGAAGTGCTGCCCTCAGTGCACAGCATGCAGTGGTAAGTGCTCAGACAATAATAGCTGCTGTATTATTACGTTTATTAATCCTCCCAATGATTTCCACTCTGATGAGGAAACTGAAGGCCACAGGCACAGATGGGTGGCACTGATTCTGAACTCAGTCCCTCTGGAGTCAGACTCTGCAGACACCCGCCAGATAGCTTGTGTGAAATGAAGTCAACCTTGTATGTGTTTCATTCATTACTTAAAGCACTTGACTATGTGAAATCTTAGAAAGAGAAAAACTGCAAAATTATAATTTATGTGCCTTTCAAGTTCAGGTATTTTATCATCTAGATAAATCTTCCATGCATCCATGTTAAACCACTTTGGGCTGTCGAAGCTGTTAAATAAAGTGGCTTATCCTGACCAGTGTCTGTCTTTGCTCGTTTATCATATTCCCCAGTAAAGATGGACAGATCCTTTTGCAGTGCAGGCTTCAGGATGGCAGCCCCTACCCCACTGTTTTAGCCATGCAGTTCCTCATGATGGTGTTTAACAAACCACAATGGACTCGTGATTCCTTCATCATTGTTCCTCTTGCATACACACAGACCCGTGCACCAGTCTAGGAATCAGGAATAGAAAGACATTCTGTTGCTAGTGTGAATCTGGGAAATCGGCTCTGGGGAAATCTAAGATTCTCTGTAATGGGTTTCTGGGATAAGGGTGACCACATTTTCTGGAAGCCAGAGCTGTCTGCTCCTTCCTCCCAGGACTACCGTCTCTGGGCCTGGCCTCCTGCCCAGTGAATGCCTGGTCTGGATCTCTGTGCCTCCCTGCTGTCCCTGCCTCTGGCCAGACCTGCCCCTAAAGCCAGAATCCCTGGGGCAACTGCAGAGGCACAAGCTGTTGCAGGGAAGCCTCCCTGAATCAACTCCTGTGCCTTCCCGCAGTACCAGTGGGCACCTGTCAGCATGCCCTTCTCCAGCTGCCCTGAATTACCTCCTCGGCTGGGCTGTGGGCTCTTCCACAGCTATTGGACCAAGTGTTCCTGGTACCCAGGACTGTGCCTGGCACATTGTCCTCCCTCCCTCCCTCTCTTCCTTCCTCCCTTTCTTCTCTTCTTCTACAAATACTTCAGGCAGTGTCCTGGGGATTTGAATGGTGAGTCAAAATGGCACAGTCCTGACCCTCGTGGAGCCCACACACATCACGAGTCAGATTTACTAAAGACAGAATTAAGCACATAAGCACGCAGAGTAACAGATTATAAACCGGGTTAACTGCCCCGAAGGAGGAGCCTGGTGTGCCACGGCTGTGTGCAAAAATGGGGCAGATGCAGAGATACAGGCAGTATCAGTATGGCTAGAGTGGGCCTGTGAGTGGCGGTTGGAGGCCTACGTTCATTTATTCATATACTTTTGAAGACCACTGGATGGTATTTTTCTATAAATTTTGGTAAACAATGCTTTATGCTGCCAAAGTAATCTTATTGAGAATGTGTACTTTTAAAACGATTGTGCTTCAGCTTCCAAATGGGAGAATAATGCTAATGTTCCAATTTGCTTACCGCTTTAGAGTTTATAGAGCCTGGTCGGCTGTTGTCTGGTTGGGTGCTCGGTTCTCATATGTCTCACACTGGATGGCAGCAGCAAACGGGGACCCAGCTCACCCAGGGGAAGATCTCGTGGGGTGGGCACAGGAGCTCTTTCCCTTCCAAGTGACAGAGTCCACCTGGGGGCTGTTTGTTTTCTCCTTCTCTGACACCCCTGGGCACACCAGGCTGAGGTTCCAGCATAGATTTTATCACTCTGTGGCTAGTGGCCTGCCGTCTGAGAGGAAACAAAGGCAAAGCTGACTGCTGTTGTCCAGAGGGTGGGCCCGCTGTCTGCACGCGGCGGTTGCAGGGTGAGCTGGCAGCGATCCCACCCATGCAGAGCCGAGCTGTCTCAGCACGGTCCCTCGTGAGGGACAGCATGCTTGCCTTCCAGCTCATTCGGTTCCACTGGAAACAGGGAGAAGATACAGTAAAGGGCCTGTTTTAAATAAGACATAATCCAGACAGCCCCAAGAAACATTCTGTCTGCATGCCTGAATGTTATTAGAGAGTTATTTTGTTTGTTTGGCCAGAACTGTTAACCCAATACATCTCCAATCCCCACCAGTCTCAGATGTAGACCTTATTACAGGAGATGAGCTGCCATCTTCTCCACACAAAGCAAGGATACTAGCATCACCACGCAGAGACTGAGAAGGCCTCCGTACTGCCTTTGGTGGGGTGGGTTTGACTGCCTTGCGTAGGTCATTGGAGAAGGGCTGTATTCTCAGGGTACAGCTTTAATAGGGTTGTAATTGTGTGACTCTCAGCCATGGAGAAAAGAAGTGGTTCTGGAAATCTCCCTTCCATAAACGCTGACACAGTGACGGTATTTATGCCTCTTGAAAGTGCATGTTAAGTGGTGGATATTTATGAAAAGGGTTCTGAGGAGTAAATGTGTCCATCAGTCAACCTGGAACGTTTTAGAGCTCCTAAGATGGTTTTAAATTAGAGCCAATCTTCTTCCTGCCTTCCCTCTTCCATCAGCTGCCCCCGCCCCCTTTGCTTCCTCTTATAAAAATGAAGTGTCAAAGCAGGACAGAGCCCAGGGGGGAGGTTGGAACTGCCTTGCAGAAGCACAGCTGGTGTATTAAAGGCGAGTGTGCGGGGGGTTAGTGCCTTGATTCTGGTACTTGCCCCTAGTCACCGTGTTCTGAAGAGAGAAGAGTGTGGAGCAAGGCTGACAAACACGGTTCAGCCTAATTGCATGCCAACCACAGCCATCAGCAACTCTGCCGTCAGCCCGGCTGCTCACTGAACAGGGTTTGCAACTGGAGGGGAAAAGAATGATGAAAACAACTGATGCAAACTAACCTGAATTTGGGCACAGTAAGCGGCAGATGGGAGAGAATGAATGTCAGTGTCAGTGAGGGACTCACACCAGGTCAGGTAAAGAGAAAGCTTTAGAAGGCTGGAAGTGTCTCTGTGAGCAGGTGATCATTAGGACAGAATGCCTGTTACATGAATTAGTGTGTAGGAGCCTAACTTGAAATTATTATTGACTTTCAAATGTTCATTTTAAAGATCAGAAATAGGTGTTTATGGCATGAACCTTATACTTAGTATCGAAGACTGCTTTGCTTTTAATTTCCCCATCTGGTCTTCTCCATAACTTTTATGATACTATTGGCCATTCATGTCTTAGTGTTTTTTTGTAAGAAAAAGGATGTTGGTATCTGTTACCCACTTTATATTTTGTAAGTAATCAGAAGATGATGGATGATGAAAGTAGAGGGGCTGCCTGTTTTACATGCTACTGAAATGCTACTACCTTTTGGCTTCTGAGATTCAGCTTTAAAAAGAAAATAATCTGTAAAATGGAAAGAGCCACTACATAAAAAATATTCTCTGTCTCATTATTTCTAATGTTGAAAACTTAGAAGTGATCCAAAGATACAGTACAGGAGGATAGTCAAATTACAGAACACCAGTGGTGGTGGATATTTATGAAAAGGGTTCTGAGGAGTAAGTATATCCATCAGTCAACGTGGAACTTAATGTCAGCTCTCCCTGTGACAGCTCTATACCCATGTATCCTTTGCTCCCTAATGCTGGCCAAAGCCTAGTGCATGGCCAATGGTATGCTCCACACTGAACTTGTTCAGTTGGCCAAACATTGAGAAATCATGACACAAGACAAAGATTTGAGTCTGAGTAGTTTATTTGGGAGGAGATCCCAGGAAGCACTAGTAAGAAGTAGGGAAATGAGCCAGGGGAGTGCACTCTTAAGCAGGTTACCAGGTTACCACTGTGGGCAACTGGACTTTAATCCCGCTCGGATCTGCCAAGTCTGTGTAGAACACCCATCCCAGAGTTGTCTCCTCATGGGGTTGGGGGCTGGGTGTGTACACACCATTCCTGTCAGTCATTGGTTGAGCATTATTTCTTATGGGGAGTTAATTCTTGAATTCTTCTGGCAGGTTCCAGTCCCTAGATAAAGCACCCGGGTGAAGAGATACAGGTGCTGGCAGTTGGAAGTCAAGCTGGTTTGCTCTAAGATGGCGAGGCCTGGAGCTAAGGGCACAGCACTCATGGTGTCTGCTGTACTGTCCTTCCCTAACCGCCATGAACATTAACAGCGTACTACACTGAAAATAATCAAATCCACGGTTCCCTACGAAATCTCAGACCTGGTTACGCTAAATTGAAGACTGCATTAAGTAATAACCAACCCCAAAAGTTTAAGAAAAAAATCATGGGAAGAAAACTTTAAATAAGAAAAATATTACCATATTTTCCCAGTGTATTGGAATAGACTACCAATATTTGATTTAAGTGGCAGAATGCTAATATTCTGCAGCTGTATAGTTTGAGACCCAACACTTTAAAAGAGGGCCTGAATGTATAAGATTTATCTTAATGTGGCAATGTTTTCCCCTCTGCTGTAGCTCGATATCTCCTCTTATTTCTCTAGTTGATTGAGATGATTTTAAAAGAAAAATTCACTGGGAGAAAATATTTAACCTCATTTGTATCCACCCATGATTGTATCTCCAGTGCCATGTTTGAATATTAATACTGGATTTACTGTACTCACTAACCAGAGGATGGCATAGAATCTCTGTAGTTATGGCTTTAGGCACTGTGATAAATGTTTTGTAGTCATTGCCTTTATATAGAAACACTCCATCTCCAATTAAAGATTTAGTAAGCTCTTTATCACAGTATCTATTCACAATTGAGGCACACGATATGGTTGTGCTGACATTTCAGCTTAATTCACTCTATAGTTTTGTGGGTCCCAATCCATTTTATATGCTTTTTTTTTTTCCTATGCATAGAGGAGGAATAGCAGCAGAAATTTGGGGCTTAATACAGATTCTAGAAACACTCTCCATGTATTTACTAAGTATATTGGAACATTTGTCACAATAAATGAAGGCCTTACTCTAAGAAATGATTTAAAATTGTAAATCATGTAGAAAGCACAATAGGGTTTAGTGGCTAAAGTTCATATGCTTTGATTTATGGGCATTTTAGAATTTATATAGAAAGATTTTAAGAACCCAGTGTTTTAGAGAAATGAAGCCATTTTCCTTCAAGTTGTGGTCCAAGATGGATTTCATAAAGACTAAGATGACAAATACCTGGTGTTCATCCCCATGCCCTGTGCACATGGCAGGCATCATTGGCTGATACTCAAGCCTGAATCCTCTTCTACAAAGCGCCCCACGCAGCCAGCTGCTACAGTTCATCAGAACTGGTTCACCAGACGAAGCCTAGGGACTCCCTTGCTCTTGCATACCTTTTGATAATACCTGTCCCTACCATTGCTGGGAATAGTCAACAAAAGAAGCTTTCATAGTCCCCCTACAAAAAAAATGAATTCAAGAGTCAGCTGGTTTGCTCACCTAGTGCCTTTTTAGTCACCTCTCTGCCATGTGGATGATAGGTATTCAGTTTGTCAATGATTGTCTCTCTGCCATTTTTCCTTTTGTCATGTGCATTTTGATTTTTTTCTTTCTTCTTTGTGTCCTGTAATGTTGCTCAGAAGATAAAGCAGGAAGCCCAAAATTATTTGTTATTCTCTCTTATAAAGTTTAGTTGAAGTCATTTGTATTAATGGAAATGCATTGAAATTTTGATTTTTTTTCTATCACTTCAGGGAAAATGCTTTGCTATAGGTCACTGGTGACCTCCACATTATCAAATCTTACAGGCTTTTCTGTCCATACTTTCTGTGTAACATCTGAGACCTCTGACTATGTCCACCTTTTAAACTGTTTCTTGGATTTTCTTCCCTCGTCCCTAATTGTTTCTTCTTTGACTTCTCTACCTGCTCTCTTTCCTCTGCCTGCATTTTCAGTGGGATGTCCCCAGGGTTCTTCCCTCACCTCCTCTTGTCCATGCATTCCACTGGGATGATTTCATCCATGCACTTGATTTTTAGCTATAACCTTTACACGGATACCTCCCATATTCTTGCCTCCATCACACTCCCTCTCTGGAGCCCAGACCTCTGCGTCCAGCAGCCTGCTGAATGTTTCTTCTTGTGGCTGCCATAGGCAGCCAGAGTCAACATGTTTCATTTGTTCTAGACTATTTCTCCTTTCACAGGGCCAACTAAATACTTATCCCTGTCAGGTTGTTTCTGCTACCTCCTTGGAGTCATAGGTACATTCTTCTGAACTTGTGAGAAAGCTCTGTCTTGGAGAATCAAATATAAGACTAGGGCTCAAACAAAAACTATGCCTTAAAACTAAGGATCTTAAAACAAAAACAGTCCTTTGATTATCTCTCACAATTCTCAGGGTTGACTGAACTCAGCGAGGCAGTTCTCGCCCTCAGTCTCTCATTCAGTGGCACTTAAATGGTACCTGGGGCTGAGCCACCTCAAAGGCTTCCTGACTTAAGAAACAACCTAAAAAATAGGAGAAAATATTTGCAAACTATCCATCTGACAAAGGATTAATAACCAGAATATATAAGGAACCCAAACAGCTCAATAACAAAAAAAAAACCCAAATATTAAAAAATAGGCAAAAGACCTGAATAAATGTTTTTGGTTTTTTTTTTTTTTTTTTTT
>RJWJ010014209.1:0-38369 GCA_004363605.1 Indri indri | reverse complement strand
TTGGAGCAGAAAATAAGACCTATTTGATTCATCAAGTGATTAAATTGCTCATTAAACTTTTGCCACCTGACCTGAGAGAATAGAAAATCATATTAAAGTGATGTTAGAAGATGTTCTCATTGTTTGTTTTAATAGCTACAATACTTCTAAAAGTCACGTACTGATAATAAAGTTACATCGGCCTTTTCAGGACATCTTTGAACACAAATTGCATTAACTGGGTTATCTCACTTGGTTCATTAAGAGTAATGGAATTACTACTGCCAGAAGCCATGATTTCCATGGAAATGGAAATTGCATTTTTCCAAATACCATAAATGATGATGTTTGGAAGTCCTGTAATCCTTGAATCAGAGAACTTACATTTTTATCTGTATTTTCGAGATGAATTGTAACATAAGCGGCACTTTGAAAGAAAATCTATTCATATTTTAATTTATAAAAATATTGGAAAGGAAACTGCTGGTGGTTGAGTTCTGGGTCATGGAAAGAACATGGCCTAAAATCACAACATTTGGGTCGTCTCCAGACTCGACTACTTACCTGGTGGTGAGACCTGGGGCTACTTACCTCCTCTTTGAGCTTTAGAATTCTTAAAGTCAGAGTAGGAAGGGAAGAACTAGATCATTTCCAAGATCCTTTCAAGCTCTCAACTACTGTTGTCTGTGGACAGTTTATTCTTATTTCTCTGCAGCATATTTATATGGGCTCAGGATTTCACAGTTAGGTTTTCATTCTTTTTTAAGCCAATAAATCTCTTACTGAACTGTCATCCCTCTACCTGTCAAACAGGCCAACTGGAGGCAGGGGCTGGAAGAGGGAGACTTGAAGCAGCCTCCCACCACTGGTACCCACTACAGTTGTGTAGTCTGCTCATTGCACGACAGTGCCCAGTCCAGGAGACACAGGAGCCTGAACTCCAAGCTGAGCAGCACCTTTTCCTAATTGCACCACAGCACCAAAGAGGCCAGCAGCAGCCTTGCTCCCACCTCCCTGGGTTTCATAGTTTCTTTGAGAGGCTGCCAGATTCCTTTCTTGTTTCAGAGAAGACAGTTAAAGAACATATTTCTTATTATCACTATTAATTTATTACTATTTATTATCACTGTTCTTAAGAACTTATGAAAAGCTTACATGCACGTGAACCTAGAGAATGTTCAAAACAAACATACTAGCTATATAATTTCAAAATTCTAGTTGTCCTTAAATCACCAGACTATACACATGACAACAATCCAAGTTGTTAGTTGTTTAGTTAAATTGTGTAGCTTAAATCACTAGTTGCATGATTTGTTCTTTAATCACATTACTATGATTTCAGTGTATCTCACTGTAACCTCTTTTCAAGTTTCTGATATTGGCTTGCTCTCACTCTATGCAAGGAGTGAAGTTAGGATTAAGTAGGAGCTTGAGGTTAGGACAAAAAAGATATAGGCATGCAACAAGATTTAGCTCAAGTGGTCCTGTGAAGTGACAGCTCTTCTGTGCAGGTAAGCAATGCCTGCACGGATGGCCCCACCCCCACCTGGACCCCAAGCTGCCTGACCCTGGAGGCACAGGTAGATCCACTGGATCTTGATACCAAGCTACTGGCTGAGAGGCTTACCTGGATCTTCAAGGAAACGCGTTTTTATGATCTGTCAAGGAATTAGTCCTCATAAATACTGCCTCCTTCATCAGTTGTCATTGGCCATGTTGCACTCAGCGAGAGTCTAATTGGGCTGGATGAGGCCTCCGTCCTGCTAGTTCTTGTCCTTCTTCTTTTCCTAAATAAGACCCAAAGATGGATTTACTGTGAAGCCAATAAAGTTTAAGTTTCAGGACCTCGTCACTTGTACAGCCTTTCCAAGGCTCTGGGAGGGACCTTAGCAATGTATCTATATGGTCAATTTTTTTGTAGGAAGTAAAATATATTATCAGCAAAAAATTTACAGCAGAAAAACATAGGCTAAAATTACGACAGTGGACATCCACTTTGGGCCAAAATGGAATAATGGGAACTGTGTTTACCATCCCACCTGAAATAACAAAAAACTGGGCAGGGGGTTGGGGGGCAGATACGTGTGTGTGTGTGCATGTGTGTGTATAAATGATGGTGTTCAGACATTGGACATCAGGCAGTGTAGGTTAGTTTGCAACAAACAAGGTAAGCCCTATGATTGCCCTAGCTTACGGCCTAGAAAAAGCTTCCAGGCTAAAGTAAAGGGAGAAGGAATCAGGCTGAACCCAGTGGTCTGAGTTGAATAGATGAAGTTTGGAGTCCGCTGAGGCCAAGGTGGCCAGAGACCACAGGACAGAGTATGGAGGAAAGAGCTTAACAGAGACAAAGCTTTGAAGATCAACAGATGGGGCCATTTCTGTCTTCAGCTGAGTAACGATCAGCTTATGCCTGGGAAGAAATTAACTGAGGCCCAGGAAAAACCATCTGAAGGATCAAAGGGAAGAATCCCTGGAGTGGGAAATTGTTTGTATTTCAAAGAGCAGGGTGGGGTGGGAGGTGGTGGTGGTGGTGATGGTGATATAATTCTCAGGGCATCGAGTACTCAGAAGGGTATCACTTCAGTAGTGGGGCAAAATTAGCCCTAGAGAAAAGGCTGATCTTGTCCTCCCAAACAAAGCTTAAAAATCAAGCTTTGAAAGAAACAGTTTCCAAGTAACTTAAGTGCATCTCAGAACAAAGACCAAGAATCCTTACAGAATACCAAAATTGTCAGCACCTAACAAGGTAAAATTCACAAATTATCTTTTACATGCTTAAATTATTTTACATTTAAGCATGTAAAATAGACATGGAAGATATTAAAATGACTTAAATTGAACTCCTAGAGATTCAAAATACAATATCTGAGATTTTATTTAAAAAGATTCACTGCTGAGATTAACAGCAGATTAGAAACTATGGAAGAAAATATTAGTAAACTCAGAAATACAGTCACTATGTCCAATTAAATTTTCTATTTTTCATAGAGGTGGGGTATTGCTCTTGCTCAGGATGGTGGTCTCAAACTGCTGGCCTCAAGCAATCCTCCCAGCTTGGCCTCCCAGAGTGCTAGGATTACAGGCATGAGCCACCATGTCCAGCCTTGGATTTTCTTTTGTTTAGATAAGGCTTTCCCCCACCCCTCACTCGTAAGAGTGTGTCTATAGCATATGTTGGGTAAGGAACCTTTGGCTTTGCTCGTGGGTGCTTTGACGGTGGTCTAGGTTCTGGATGGATGCCTTGGCTATAGACATCTTTCGTGTGGTGGTTTTCTCGGTCGCTAGCTGTTTGTAGGGTGTAGCGGTGGCTAGCTATGTGTGTGGGCAGATTCTCTGTCTCTTGTCGATGAGGGAGGATGGAGGTCTCTGAAATCCTTTCTCTTTCCCCAGCCCTGTGGTCTTCTTAACAGTGTGAATTATATCGGGATGCCCAGTTTAATCTCTGAGACAGTAGGTGGAGCTTGCGGGTAAAAATTAACCACACCCTGTATGATCAAGTCAAATGTTGTAAAGGGCTGTACAAATTGACCTCCCTGCCAGTATGTGGTTCTTACCAGAAAGAACCAGCTGCAGTATTGTTTTTGAGACCTACAACTGGCTCTGCCCCCTCAGAAGAAGCACTTAAATGCCCAAGGTGGTGGGCAGGGCCCTGGAACTTCCACTTGTGGGTCTTTATTCTCCACCACAGCAGAGGCAGGTGGGGGAGTGAGGCTGGGTGGGGCTGGATTAAATGAGCATGCCCTCAGGCTCCGGAAAAGCCAGTGAGGTAGCCGTCTTGGCAGGGGGCCCAAGTTCTGCTCCCAGGCTGCTGGGAAAAGCCACCAGGGAGGAGCTGAAGTGGGCCCACCAAGCCAGAAATTCTGCTTGTGGGGGCAAGGCCATCTGAGATTCACAATCTGGCTGTCAGGAGTGAGTTTCAGTCTTCCCCCAATGGCCCTGTTCAGCATCTGCCAGCAGGCAGGAACCCAAACCAGCTGAGCTCCCCAGCAATGGCACTGCGGGTTGCCGGGATCCCACCCTGCTGAGAGCATGGCCTTCCTGTGGGGGGAGGAGTGCTCCACAAGTATGCCAGGGCTAGGACCCACACTGCACTCTCCTCTCAGTTCTGCCCATGTGGGCTCCTTTGTCTCCAGAGATTGGTTCACAAAACTCCCCTCCATGTCCCTGAGCAACAGGATTGAGTCCCGGGGGTACAGGATCTGGTCTGCGAGCCTGTCCCCAGGTCCCCAGAGATCAAGCCCTGAGTATGCCAGGAAGAAGCGTACTGACCCTGAGTTGTCTGTGGGATGTTCAAGCAGGTTTGATGTCCCTCTGCTTCAGGGTATGCCCTGCTCTGATGGAGCAGCCAGGCGAGCAGCGCCGGGGAGGACCAGTGAGCGGGAACTCACACCTTAGTCCACTGCAGGTCTTTAAGAGGCAAGGTTTGAACCCTGCTCTCTGTGGAAGCCTCAGTGTGGTGTACGCACCCACAGAGGTCAAGCAGCCACACCTGAGAGCCCCAGCTCAATTGTCTCTCTCAGCAGCCACGGGCAGGGGAGGGGCAAGGAAGGAAAGAGTCTGAATGGAGGACAGCTGGCACTCTGGTCATCTCTGTCCCTGTCTCTGGAAGGCAGCCCACCCAGAATGTCCCGGCTCTGGGGTCACACAGATCCCCTGGGACCCACCCGCCCCGGTGGCTCCCACAGTCAGGGCCAGCATTGGGAAATGTTTGTGTGGGAACCAGCAAGACAAAAACCGAGGGGCTGAAGCTCCCTGGGGAGGACAAAGGCGCACAGTGGGTAGAGAAGCAGTGTGGCGTCTGCCGTCTTGGCTGGGGTCTGCGGTGATGGGAAGCGCCTCTAGGGGGCTGGCAGCCTGGTGCTTTGTCCTCGAGAAGCTCGCAGTTCACTGGTGGCAGCAGCTTTTGGGCTTGAGGGTAGAAAGCTCTCCAGCAGCTCGAGAGCCTGCTGACTGCCAGAGGTGTGAGGGAGGGAGAAACAAACCCCCCACCTACATTTTCACCCGGCTCCAAACCTCTCGGGGGTTGATCTCTGCTGATATCTTGCTCCTTCTTGTTCAGCTCCACTTCTTCCTGTGGAATCTCTGGTAGGTTCTGGCACTCTTCTCTCAGAATTATACCTGAGCGATATTTGTTTGGTTTGTTTTGGGGTTTTTGTATTTTTTGTTTTTTTAATTTCTTTTTCACCTAAAACTTTTCCTTCTTTCTGAGACAATCTGGCAGCTGATGTCTCTGGTCAGCCATCTTTTTTTTTTTTTTTTTTTTTGAGACAGTATCTTGCTCCATCACCTGGGCTAGAGTGCAGTGGCATTATCATAGTTCACTGCAACCTCAAACTTCTGGGCTCAAGCGATCCCCCTGCCTCAGCCTCGCTAGTAGCTGGGAATACAGGCGCGTGCCACTACGCCTGGCTAATTTTTGTATTTTTTGTAGAGATGGGGTCTCACTCTTGCTCAGGCTGGTCTCGAATTCACCTCAAGCGATCCTCCCACCTCGGCCTCCCTAAGTGCTAGAATTACAGGCATTAGCCACTACGCCCTGCTGCAATTTAAAATAAGACAATAATGTAGTTTGATGCATCAAATGACTTCCTTTCATGAATTATTCCTCTGTAGCATGCAATGCTGTTTGATAGCATTTTACCCACAGAACTTCTTTCAAAATTGGAGTCGATCCTCTCAAACCCCGCCACTGCTTCATCAACTAAGTTTATGGAATATTCTGAATTCTTCGTTGTCATTTCAACAATTGCACAACGTCCTCACCAGAAGTAGATTCCACCTCAAGAAACCGCTTTCTTTGGTCATCCACAAGAAGCAACTCCTTATTCGTTCAAGTTGGAACATGAGATTGCAGCAATTCAGTCACATCTTTAGGCCTCCATGAATCATGAATGTTCTTAATAGCATCTAGAATGGTAAATCCTTTTCAGAACGTTTTCAATGTACTATAAGCAGATCTATCAGAAAAATCAGTATCTATGGCAGCTATAGCCTTATGAAGTGATTTTTTAAATAATAAGCCTTGAAAGCTGAAGTTACTCCTTGATTCACGGGCAGCACAATGGATGTTGTGTTAGCAGGCACGAAAACAACATTAACCTCCTTCCACATCTCCTTCAGAGCTCTTGGATAACTAGGTGCATTTTCAACGAGCAGTAATATTTTTAAGGGAAGTTTTGTCCAAGCAATAGGTCTCAAAAATGGGCTTAAAATTCAGTAAGCCATGCTGTAAACAGATGTGCTGTCATCCAGGCTTGGTTATTCCATATACAGAGCTCAAGCAGGGTAGGTTCAGCATCATTCTTAAGGGTCCTAGGATTTTCAGGGTGGTAAGTGAGCATCAGCTTCAACTTCAAGTCACCAGCTGCATTAACCCCTAAAAGGAGTGGCAGCCTATCCTTTTGAAGCTTTAAAGCCAGGCATTAACTTCTCTTCTCTGTCAAAGTCTTTAGGTGGTATCTTCTTCCAATATAAGACTATTTTGTCTACCTTGCAAATCTATTGATTCATGTAGCCACCTTCGTCAATGACATTAGCTGTATCTTCTGTATAATTTGTTGCAGCTTCTCCAGCAGCATATGCTGCTTCACCTTGAACTTTTATGTTACAGAGACGGCTTCTTTCCTTAAACCCCATAAACCCACCTCTGCTAGCTTCCAGCTTTTCTTCTGCAACTTCCTCACCTCTCTCAGCGTTCATAGAATTGAAGTGAGTTAAGGCCTTGCTCTGGATTAGGCTTTGGCTTTGAGGAATATTGTGGCTGTTTTGTTCTATCCAGACCACTAAAACTTTCTCCCTATCAGCAAGGCTGTTTTTCTTTCTTAGTGTTTGTGTGTTCACTAGAGTAGTACTTTTAACTTCCTTCTACTTTTCCTTTGAATTCATAACTTTTCCTTTAAATTCATAATTTAATATACAAAATCCTCAAATTTTGGTAGTAATTTTGAACCCTGTAAGAGCCTATTGCCATCTTTCAGTTATAAAGTTTGGCACAAGAGGCCTAGCTTTTGGCCTATCTTGGCTTTTGACATGCCTTCGTCACAAACTTAATCATTTCCAGCTTTTGATTTAAAGTGAGAAATACGTGACTCTTCCTTTTACTCGAACACCTACAGGCCATTGTAGGGTTGTTAATTGGCTTAATTCCAATCTTGCTGTATCTCAGGGAATAGAGAGGCTTAATGAGAGGGAGAGAGATAGGGGAATGGCCAGTTAGTGGAGCAGTCAGAACATACACAATACTTACTGGTTAAATTCACCATCACATGGGCGCAGTTCTTGGCATCCCAAAACAATTACGATAGTAACAGCAAAGATCACTGATCACAGATCACCACAAGAAATTTAACAATAATGAAAAAGTTGAAATATTACAAGTACCAAAATGTGACACACAAACATGAAGTGAACACATGCTGATGGTGACAGAGGGTTGCCACAAATCTTCCATTCATGGAAAACGCAGTGTCTGTGAAATGCGGTAAAATGGAGTATGCCTGTAATGGCGGCAGTGTGGAACTTAGTGCTGGTGAAAAACAATGAACAGCAGAGGGATGTACTTGGGATTGGAAATGGAATGGTTTGGAACAGGATGAATTTACAGTGGTGCTAAGACATCCAGCATTACAATAGCTAATATTCAAACAGTTCTTTGTATGAGATAGTTGGAAAGTTAAGGCTGAAGCTCAGAAGAGAGGGACACACAGTACTAGAGGTCATGCCTATATGATCGATTCCATTTACCACCTCTGATTATCATACTGTCACTATTACTATATTAAATAGAGTAGCATACTTTTTAAGACTTAACTACATTTCAGTGAATCTTAGGATGTTTTTCCAAAGGTAAGAAAATGATAATTTTAAAAACTAAATGTTCTATCATTACACTCAAGTAATTATGACTTAGTAATCCTTCGAAGATAATGCAACATAAGAGATTCTGTATGAAAGTTAACTGTCAAAAGCAGCTTCTACTTCAACCTGGCATTCCTCTAAGAAGTCTTGTGAGAAGGTCACACACAGAGAAGCCCAATCCCACTACTGGGCAGGGGGTACATTTTAAACGCCTCTCCTCTCCTACCCCCACAATTGCAGTTTAATACATTTGAAAACCAAAATGGCTCATGGCCTTTAACCATAGAAAGCAGCTAAAATAGCTGGCCTACGTAGAAAAATCAATATACATAGCCTCATCATCTCTGGGCCAATTAACCCATCAGGTCATACAGGATTCTAAATTTACACAGCTGACAGGTAATTTTTTTTTTTAGAGGCACTTTTGACTAATAGACTGTCTCACTTAAATAACCACCCTGAGCACACGGCTCATCCACCAAATGATGAGCTACACTTTTGATAAATGGGAGAAGGTATTTCACTTGCTGTTAAAAGACAGTAACGGTTTTCATTGTACAACTATACAATAAGAAGCCGATTCTACGGTAAAAAAAAAAGGGGGGGGGGAGAGTCAGAGAGCAGCTATCAGTTACTCAAACACTATAAAATGTTTAGTATGAAAAGCCTTATTTGCTTTTCATACTAAACACACAATATGAAGATTGCCCAATATACAAACCCCTCAATTTTGGTAGTCATTTTGAACCCTGGAAGAGCCTATTACCATGTTTCAGTTATAAAAATAAGCTATAAATATGCAAATACTTGTCCCAGAATTAGGTGAAATTATTACTCGACAGTTGCAAGATTTTAAGATTTTCATTTTATTAAAAATATAGCAACATAATAGCAGCATTTGATAAATCTTTACTAG
Organism: Indri indri; assembly: GCA_004363605.1. Lineage (NCBI taxonomy): Eukaryota > Metazoa > Chordata > Mammalia > Primates > Indriidae > Indri > Indri indri. Next base: position 29,617 of record RJWJ010014209.1, on the reverse strand, counting down.
TACCATTTAAAAGTAGTCCTACTCACAAATAAACACCACCTATGCATGTTTATGTTTACATTTTAAACTCTTCCCTTCATAATCCACAGCACTGTTCTATTAAACTAATTTAGATTAAGGAGGTAATTATTTAACCATTAAGTTGATCTATACAGCTACATAGTATACTGAAATTTAATCTTTAAATCAGGAATTCTTTAGGTTACTCCCCAACACTGTGTTGCCTACCAGTAACCTTAAACTGGTAGAAATCTCTTCTAATTCTTCCAGTATGATTTTCATGAATTTGAACTTATATATATATAATTAAGAAATTATCAGTCTAGCAAATAAAAACTAATCAACCATAGATGGAACTACTAATCCATTCTAATCCTGGAAAAATAAAATTTAGAGGTAAAATATGTGAATTCTCCCCAAAGTTAGCAATTTTCAAAACTAAAATATTAGATGTCAATTTAAAAATCAAGCAACAGACTATGAACCTACTTTTAAAAACATTATATAAAGAAATGTTATAGTAGATATAAACTAATAATTATAACAAACTAGTTGCTAGAAACTATGAAAGTATCTTAGAATGGAAGAAAGCTAGTTATTAGGTACTAAATCCAACCTGACTAAATATGACCCAAAATCATAAACAGTTTTAGCTTTTACTTTTAAAATAATGTATTACTCTTTACGCAAAACCACCACTAAAAACAAACAAAATTACTGAAAAACCCAAGAGTAAGCAGGGAAGTCAATTTTATTTTAAAAGATTTTTTATTAAATTTATACTAGACACCTGCTTCCAGAAATATAACTTAGCCCTTTTAAGAGCACTACCTTTTGAAATCTGAAAATAAAGTTTAATTTCAAGTGAATAGTACGTTAGTAAATAAATGAGAAAATACTAAGTATATATGTAAAGAAAATAAAAAATATTTAAAGACATAAGGAACATACGGTTGCTGCATGTTTACTTGTGGGGAATGGCTCTACTTCATAACCCACCCAGCTAAAATCATATACTATCTTTTAATGAAAAGAAATGACTCACCAGAAATGTTAAGCTATTCAATGCATCCCTCCAAAAGGACTCATTTTAACCGGCAATCCAACAACTAAAGATGATTAAATCAAATCATGTGCTTTATTTCTGGTAGATTGAAAACGCTTTTAAAAGCCTAATAACTGTACATTATAATCCTTAAACTTAAATATCTTCGGTTGGAAGGAAGTTTGGATTAGGGTTCTTTTTCGTTAGGTTCTAAAATACAGCTATCAACATATACACAGGAATGACTGAGGGTCCTGGAAGTGATTACTATCACAAAAGAAATTATTCTCTTGACCAAAAAACCCCTTTTGATTACAAATGCCAGTTTCTATTTTTGATTGATCATGTCAAAATTGAAGCCTATGAGACTTCTCAAGATCAACATAGCACATATTAAAATTCTTCCAAAAAAGAATTCTAAACACAGGGAGGATCACAAGCTGACTAGTGTTTGCAATTATAAGCCAATTACATTAGATAATAACGAAGTTAAGGATAAGTTTGGGGTTTTTTTTTCTTTTTTTTAAGGAAAAGGAAAGAGAAGTTTATTAATTTACCAGCAAGTGAGGAAGGCAGTGGACTAGCGTCTCAAAGACTGCCATCCTCAGGATTTGTAAGTTTTCACACAGGGAACCGACTGGCTAGCTTATGAAGGACCATCATCTTCTGTTACCAGTTCAGTGTGCACTGCTGAAAAGCAAGAATAGTACCAACAGAATTTGTCTAGAATGATACATAGCAACTGCAACTTAAGGAAGAGTGTACTCTCTGTACAATCAAGCTAAAAAAGATAATTACAGAAGGTATAAGTGTAAAATGGCTGTCTTCTTGGCCTTACCTCAAGTTTTCCTGACATCTACCTGAGATTAAAAAGAATAGTCTTAAAGAAAAAACAAAATAGCTTCAAAGAAAATAATAAACAAATGGAAACATATGAGCTCTTATAAGGGAACAGAGAATGTAGGTTTCTCTCCCACACGCACACACACACACCACCCTAGACCCTAGAAAGCTTTGCTTCCGTAAACCCACGTGAGGAAATGTCAAGTCCACATAATAACCTGATTTCACTTTCTCCAGATCTCTTATATTCCCTACTCATTCTCTGCTTTTACAAATCAGTCTTTCAAAATTAGTATGGTTATTTTAAAGCTGAGTAAGTATTAGCAAGAAAAATAATTAGCAGCATAAACCAAATTGAATGTTAATAACCAACATAAAATAGAGGACATTTAATAGAGTCCAGCACACAAAAAAACACTCAAACTTTAAATGACTGTTTTACAGACGCCATACAAACACACTCCACGTGAAAACAATCTCTATGCCAACTAAAACAAGAGCAGGATGAAACTGTTTTGAAATGCATAAACAAATATTTTCCTCTAAAATACTTAGCTTTATTAGAGAAACAGTACTAAAAATAACAAAGATTCAAACATTTGCTCTATGCTACTTACATATCATAAATAAGATAGCTGTTGATGCAAGACACACACTCTTTCACAACCTTTCCATATGCACCCAAGCATTCTTGTATCAGAATAAGCCGTTTACCAGCCAACCGTATGTGGCTGAATGATTAAAATGACCATCTTATACTTTACATAGTAAAGCAGTTTCCAAAATTTTAATGTACACAGTGACAAAAAGGAAAAAACAAAAACACAGTAATTTTGAACACATGAAGAGTGATTAAGCAGCTTCATAATCAAACCAGGCTTCATGACTTGCAATAAGGGCAACTCTGTCCATTCTCCACCAAATACTTAAGTTTCAATAGTACTAACATTAAAAGAAAACTCAAGTTGAAACCAAGTAACTAACGTGCTACTCAGCTTTTTAAATCTATAAAAGTAACTCTTCCCATGAGGTAAGGCAACTGAGTAATTTGATTGTATTAGATTTCATTAAAATAATTATACTTGATATTTTTAGTAACATGCTAATGAAAAGATTACATTTTGGGAAATATAACCACAACAAAGAGTTCAGAAATGACAAGTTATAGTTTGGGGAAAAACAGCAATGTTGTCATTTTACTATTAGCATACTTTCCCAAAAAGTGAGCCTTAGAATGATGGATGACCTATATGATAAACTCAAGTAAATGTATCCTTAAACATAAAACAAATAACCTCCTGTATAGTCCTAGTCCTCCCTTAAAGTATAATTTCTGCACATCATTTATGAGAATATGATTGAGAGGTAATAATTAAGGCCATCCAATGTAGACAACTAAAGGGTTTCCTTTGATTTAAGAAAAATAAGAACATGTTTCATTTTCAATTATCACAGTATAAAACTGATGGTCCCAACACTGTATGCCTCTAAATAAAGCCATTCTTGAAAACAGGACTTCCTTCTCATATTAGGTGAAATAAGTAAGAAGCTCTTCTGACACACCACTTGCACACTTCTCTATGGGTGTGAATGAAATATCCGTCTAGATTCCGTATGATTGAGAATGACTAGCACATATAAAATTCTAGAAAACAGGATACCACATTGTAGAAGGCACTAAAGCTTCAGCTTGTGCTCCCATAGCCCATTTTGAAAACCCAGTTTCCTTTTTATAAGGGCACCTTTGCCACCTACAGCTGACAAGACACACTGCAATATTATTCATAATAAGCTTGGAAATGTCAAGAAAGTTCAAAAAGAAATGCTCACTTTGTGGGTACACCCAACGATTCTAAACACTGAATACTAATACATTATTATTAGTATTCAACACAGTTGTTCTTCCTTTTGAAAGAGAACAGTAACATGCATTGTCAGTTGTATTTTTAATCCACTTATTTAAGCAATTTTAATCTGCAAAACTATTTTAAAGAAAAACCGTTGTCCTAAACAGTGAGCAAAAGAAAACACAATAGTGAAAATTTAACACAATCACTGTAAATCCTGTGAAGTAAATGTTAAAACTTCTTACATACTTTGCACTTACAAGGATGTGTATATGTTTGCACCAGTTTCAAGCACATCATCAAACTGTATATACTGAATTTAAAAAAAAAAAAAGGTAAAACAATACAAAATTCAGTAACTAGCATTTTTTAAAAGAGCCTCCAATGCTTATCTCCAGTCTTCAGGGATGGTACAAATTTGGATCTTTGATGTTCGATTTATTTGCAATGGTTCTTGGCAAACACTAACAAACCACATGACGAGTCTGTCAGCCACCATGGAAATACACAGATTTTAGAAGATGAGTTTGGGTAACATCTGTTGTTTTCATGATGTCCATGCTTTATTTTCTTACTCAGCAACAAGATGGCCACAGTGTCACCTAACAACTGGAAAAGCTGTTAGATCCTATGTTTATGCTCAACTAGATTTCTTCCACATCTACATCTTGTTGAGAAAATTAAAAGCTTTGGATTTTAGTCCAGCACTGAGTGTAAAGGTGCATTTGTTGGTCCTATACTGCTTCTGTTTTGGTAGAGAGGTTTTCTTCATTTGGCTGACAATTCCCATTTTGCTGTACTTTGTTTTCCTCAGTCCTTGGTGCATCCTTGTCATCTACTTCTTTGCTCATGCTTTGATCTGGTTCTTTATTGTGCTCCTTCTCCTACAAAGAATATTAAGGCATACATTTAATATTTTCCTCAAGAGTTGCCTGCTAGTATGGCTAAAATATGTAACTTTATCTTAATATGAATAAATATTAAGATATTTATGAATTTATAAAACTAGATATTTTCTCCTAGTACTTTTTCATATAAAAAGAATATGCAAACACCATCAATTTACCCTTTGTATTCTCATAAAAGATGGACTATCCAAGGAAATTAAATTAGAATCAAATAGGTAAACATAAATTCTAAGGAAGCACTCAATAAATGTTACTGAAACTCGAAAAAGTGGGATAGATCTGTTGAAAGAGTGAAACAGTTTCTAAAGATGCCAGGATAGATTTGTAACCTGGATATCAAAGAAGCAAAAGTAAGGGAATACAGAAAAGGAAGTCACTATTCCTCCTAAAAAAAGAACTGTTCAAGAACACTCCAAATTCTGCCCTCAGCTTAACAGAGAATTAAATGAAAATGAACAATGTCTGGCACACAGTAAATGCTCAATAAATGCTATCAATGTAATTGAAAATTATGATAAACCTCTATCAACATAAGAGTAAACAAATCTGTAATATGAAAGCTCAAGAACACATAATTAACTTCCAAATATAAGTATACTATACCAGTATAATAAGGAAATTAACATAATTCACAACTTCTTAAAATATTTACCCAAGGAAAAGCTTACTGGCTGGGTGCGGTGGCTCACACCTGTAATCCTAGCACTCTGGGAGGCTGAGACAGGAAGACTGCTTGGGCTCAGGAGTTCGAGACCAGCCTGAGCAAGAGTGAGACCCCCATTTCTACTAAAAACAGAAAAATTAGCCAGAGGATCGCTTGAGCCCAAGGAGTTGGAGGTTGCAGTGAGCTCTGATGCCACTGCCCTCCACCCAGAGCAACAGAGCAACACTCTGTCTCAAAAAAAAAAAAAAGGAAAGAAAAATCTTGCTTGGTGGAATTTGGTATTCCATTAAAGTATTCTAACTCAACAAACCTAATTTTAACTATATATTATAAAACCAATGCTAACAGAAAGTCTTTTCAAATTTGCTGAAACATATATTGAGGAAAATGGCATAAGGTAGAAAGCTTATCAGTATAAAATCAAATACATCTGTTACCTATAGATTTCTAAAACTGTTCACATTGCAAGCCATGTTATGGATTCTCTAAAATAAGGAATGCAACTGTTTCCACTTTAATTGGCTTCGATCTCTCCAAAATTTACTTTAAAAAAATCATCAATTTCAAAAATTTAAAAATACCAACAATGTACAAAACACTGTTGCCCTTAAAAACCTTTTAGTCTAAAACTATTTCTATGCAATAAAGGACAGTCTTAATGCCCAGACACTGAATGACAGCTGCTTACTTTAAGTGAAGTACTGTTCTTCTCCAACTTCTCCTTCCCATCTCTGTCATTAGAACTCTTTCTTGTAGAGGTGGAACGTTCTCTCTCTCTTCTTTCACTGATGTGGTCCCTTTCTTTTTCTCTCTTTTTATCCTTCTTATTTCTGCTATAAGAATATTGATATGTCGATTAATTTCTAAGAAATTAAAAACCTATTATATTCTTGACAAAATATCCTTATCTCACACAGGGTATCTAAAATAATTCATTGTTAATAAGTATACTTACCAGTAAAGTAGTTTGACAAAATAACATAAATGAGTCATATAACACAACCCACCCCACCCTTACTCAATTAGTTTTTTAAAGTTACACAAGTCTTTTTTGCAGAAGCCACCATGTGTTCACAGAAAACACAATTTGGCAATGCCAGTTTATTAGTTTTGAAACATTCAAGATTTATCTATCTAACTGTAGTAAGGATAACATAAAACCAAATATAGTGTTTTCTTACGAACCTTTCCAAAGCAATAAATAAAGAAGAAAGGAATTAAAAAGAATCAAATGTGGCTCCCAGGCAGGGCTGAATGACTACTAGCAAAACTTGTAACTTTAAATAACGTACTGTGCCACCTGCCCTCCTCATCCCCCCATTAGAAAGAAGTCTCACAAATTCAAGAGCAAAAGTTAAGCAGATGATGGAATGAACAACATATCCATTATTTTTAAAAAATAACATACCCTGAAGATTATAGGGAAAAAACAATGCATTACATAGCTGGGTAGAGTGCAAACTGCTGCCAACTCTTATGAAGAAGAATTTGGAAATATCTCTGAAAATTACAAACACACTCATTCTCTAAACTAATAATGCCATTTCTGGAAATTTTTCCTACACATCTGCACACAACAAAACAATTTAAATCCAAAGCTATTCATTACAGTATTACATAATTTATAGTAGGAAAATTCAAAAAACCCATTCTACTGCAGGCTAGTTAAATAAACCAAGGTACTTCCATAAAATGCAGTTATAACTGATGCAGTGATAAAAAGGAGTGAAGACTGACCAGTATGGAAAGATCTCCTGGTAGCTAAGTGACAAAATCAAGTGCACAACAGTGTATATTTTGTGTTATTTTTGATACAAGGAAAAAATGATACATTCTCATCTTGTATCTGTATATAAAAACTGGAAGGATGCACAAAAAACTAATAAAAGTCATCACTTATAAGGCTAGAGTAGATGGGCACATAAGTGGACGATTTCTCAAAGTGTAACTTTTTATATTATTTAACTTTTGGGTTATGCAAATGTATTACTCAGTCAAAAGATAAAGCTTAATAGATTAAAGAGAATTTTTAAAAATGTTTTCATATTTCCTGCTTGCTTCCTCCTCTTTAGTTTTAGCACATGCTTGCAACCTACCTCCTAGGGGATGGAGATCTAGAAGATTTCCTTTTTAAGGTTTTTGATGTTCTTGGCGATCTTGAAGAACTCCTGCTCCTCCTCCTCCGCCTTTCCCTGAAAGCCAGAAAAGTCATTTCAGAAAACAGTAATTGAAATAAACGGCAATTCAAACATATAATAGCAAAAGGGTCCTCGAAATGCTCGAGTGAATAGTATTCCTTAGAGGCCAGTTAAAACTCATGTCCTTGATGAATGTGGTCTGTTATCTAATTTTAGGGCAGGTCAAATTTTGAACCAGGAATTTTACTGACTCTTGAAAATATCACCTACAATTTCATATTAGAAACTAGGGGAGGGTGTCCTTTTCGTCTGCTTTACTCAAACAATAATTTCTTGAGTAGAAAAAATATTAATGATGTTTCAGTTTCTCTCAAGTTAATTATGTTCTTTCTTAGCACCTAAAACATGTTTTGCTTATCAGATCCTTTGTCATGCATCTAGCTCCTTGCTGCCCCACTGTGGATTATTTTGTAACAAAGTTAACAGGCCCTTTTCAAAAACTGAAAAGATAAATTTGTAAAATGTGAGCTTTCTAGACCCATGTATTTAGAAGGGTTCTAAAAAGTATTTACATTGTATTATTATAGAGAAATTGCTTTTCCCTCCAACTTCCCACCATTTCATTATTGTTGTTCAACTAATTTGAAATTGAGTAAACAAGATATTTAGATAATAAGTTAAAATCTGGGATTTAAAATGACAAAGTAAGAAATTATTAGTAAATAGATTAACAATGTTCACTGTTAAACACTATTTTGCCTAACATATTAGCAAATGATGAATACTCTAAATTACTTCATTGATAAGGGCAGTCAATTTAGAAACAATGAACTTCACTGTGTCTATAATTTAGGAGATGAGGTGTGAGGATCTGTTAAATGATTAATGTATCCAATCATCTATCTCACAAGGAGCTCTGATAATCAGTGGCCACATGGCTGAAAGAACCAAATCCTCTGGAATTCAAGTTCTCTTTATCACCCCAATAAATTGACAATAAGAGACTAATAAAATTTTTCTCTAAGTTTTTCAATTATAAAATAAAAAACTAAATAATGCTCCCATGTGGTACATATGGCAGATGTTTGTAAAAGACCTTATAAAACCTCAAGAACTTTGAGAACACAAATAAATCAATTCCAACTTTACCTAAGGCTTTTTCCTCCATTACCCACTTTTATTCCCAAGACATTCCAAAATCATACTTCCTAACTAATGTGGAAATGAGATAATGATATTTCATTCATTCAATGCCATCTGTAACAGCTCAGAGTAAGAACCAAAAGTAACTTTTTCACTGCATGAGAATGTCAGCATAATCCAGACTTTAAGTTTACACAAAATGGCTCTGCCTTGATCAGTGTAATTCTTCACTTGTGTGTTCAGAAAGCATAATGTACAGATGGATATCTAATTACTACTAGGTGATGATAAGAAGAGCTAAGGCTAAATAGACAGCAATCTAGACAACCAATTACTTGAGAAAGAAGCTGTGAGCTATAGTATGAATTGGAGTTGGTTAGACTTATTTAAATTTTAGTTACACAACTTACTAGCTGAACAACCAAGGTCATGTTATTTAACCTGAGTCTGTTTTTTCAACAACAAAATGGAGATAATTAATAACTCAAGCCTTATAGAATTGTTTTGAGAATATGGAATAATACCTGGAAAGTACCATGCAGAGAGTCTGGCACATAGTAGGTGCTCAATAAATATCCTCTCCTTCCCTTTCTTGGTCTTACCTTTATTCACAATAACTTTTAAGCAATAAACATTTTTTAAATATTAAAATTTTCATTACAAATATAGGTTAAGAGACAATGTTGAAAATTAAAATATTAAGTAGACTGTTTTTCTCAGTAGTTAAAATATTTCCCATTTAATAAATCAGAGCATTTAATAAGCAAAAAAAAAAAAAAAGCTAAAAGATGAGAAACTACAGCTCTTTAACAAGCTCTTCTGAAAGCAGGGAACATTCCAAATTGCTGAAACATGAACTAATGTCAGTCATCTTTTATTCTCCAGGCCCCAGAGGTTGTCTAAGAATATATATAGGACCGAATGTGAACACCTGAACTTTCCTATACACAAAGCAATTTAAAATGGCCCATGAAAAAAATCAAACATTTCAAAGTCATCAGAAAAAGTAAACTCAAGTTCTTAAAAAGAAATCAAAACATTATGTGTTGCTGTAAAGGGTAACGTCTAAACGATCACATAAACAAAAAGGTGTGAATAACACACAATCAATAAAATCACTTTGTAGTAAAGGTGCCGTTTATAAGGCTCAAATGATATCCACAGCAGAGGTTAAACTAATTTTTCAATTTTTGGTTCAATGTGCCAGAATCCTACAATGACCTGTTTACTTAAAGCCCCATTTTAACATAAACTATTGCTTTCAACTTTATGCTTCTGAGGCAGTTTTTAAAAGCAGGTACCAAGTACTAGTTAGAAATGTTTCAAACTTAATCTCTAGGAAGAAGAGAAAGAGCTACTATACTTCTGGTATTAAAGTATAGGGGTGGATGAAAAACTTCCTCTAAGCTTCAGTTTCCTCATGTTTTAAACAGCAATGGTAATAGTCTTCTCACAGGCCTGTTGTGAGGATTAAATAAGGTGAGAAATGAAAAAAATCTGCTGAGACATAATCTCTGGCATACAGAAAAGCAACCAAGAAATGCCTGCAATTATCTTTCATTATCTGGTCAAAGGCTAGTATTAAGAATAAACTATCAGGCCAGGCGCTGTGGCTCACGCCTGTAATCCTAGCACTCTGGGAGGCCGAGGCAGGCGGACTGTTTGAGCTCAGGAGTTCGAGACCAGCCTGAGCAAGAGCGAGACCCCGCCTCTACTAAAATTAGAAAGAAATTAATTGGCCAACTAAAAATATATAGAAAAAATTAGCTGGGCATGGTGGCACATGCCTGTAGTCCCAGCTACTCGGGAGGCTGAGGCAGTAGGATTGCTTGAGCCCAGGAGTTTGAGGTTGCTGTGAGCTAGGCTGACGCCACAGCACTCACTCTAGCCCGGGCAAAAGAGTGAGACTCTGTCTCAAAAAAAAAAAAAAGAATAAACTATCAAAACATGTTTAAAAACTAGGAAATATACATTCCTTTATCTCAAATTGTTTTCTATAAAAAAAAAATCTTTAAAATATTTTTAAACCTTGCTAAAAATATGTGTATATTTAATATCTTTAAATGTGATAGTTAAACATAAGTTAGGACCTTCCATTTATTTATAGTCATCATATCATCTGAAGTAAGAGACATTCAAATCTCAAAGTTGGTTCTCACTTTGCAGCTGTTACTATGGCAACTTGCTGCCACCTGGTGGCAATGTACCTATTAACAAATTGAGAGAACAGTCCTAAGAAAATCTAACTGTTAAAACTGACAAATAAAAAAGAACCAAAATTTAAATGTGATGCAGTCAACAAAATAGAGGTAAAAAATAACTCAGATGACAAAAAGGGCTAACACTGCAACTTTAGAAAAAATTTTGCATATTAAAATTCACCACACCATTCCAAAAATATAGAAGCCTAAAGAGGTCAATTCTTCTATACTCTTTAAAAAGAAAACACCTTCCCCTGCCATCCCACCCGCCAAGAAAATAACAACAGCAATGTTAATAACAACACTTAGCCAGATTAAAATAGTGGGTTACAAAGAATAGTTAAAACTTTAAAAAACAATGTTACCCAATATCATCTCTTCTTCCAAATACTTGATCAATATACTGTGGCAATCCTTCTGCTAGAGAAATGTTTACTCTGTAATTGGGGGAAATATTCTGATAGTACCTGGTATTACCGTACTGGTTCCGCTTATACAGAATAACCTTCTCCCCCACCCCTCCCTCAGTGAAAAGTTGTTTTCATAGTCATCAGTAAACCCTTTGGTAAAAATATTAAGCATTATCAAACCTGCTGGAACTACGAGATCTTCTTGATGCATTATAACTTCTGGGTGGTGTTCTGGATTTTTTATCCTTCTTTCTTTTTTCATCTGTCTCTTTGGATCTGTCCTTTTCTCGTTCCTTTTCTTTGTCCTGTTCCTTTTCCTTCTCTTTGTCTCGCTCCTTTTCATGCTCTTTTTCCCGCTCACTCTCTCTGTCCTTTTCCTTGTCTTTTTCCCGGTCCTTTTCCCGTTCTTTGTCCCGATCTTTATCTTTGTTTTTACCCCGTTCCTTTTCTTTTTCACGTTCCTTCTCTCTCTCTCTCTCTTTTTCCCTTTCCTTTTCTCTATCTTTCTCTTTCACTCTTTCCTTTTCCTTGACCTTTTCTCGAGTGTCTTTTCTCTTGTCCCTTTAAAAACAAACAAAACTAAATTCATAACCAAAATAATTCCACACCCCAAAAGTACCACCCTCCTTTTCCTCAACAATTACCAACACAAAACAATTTATAATGGCTACAGACATTACATATAAATTTATATATAATTCAGGTGTCCAAGAAGCCACTAAATGAAGCAATTATCAAGCTGAATTGAGTAGTTTGGAAACCTCATGTGTCATACTGACATCCGATTCAAATCAATGGCAATCAATATTAATCCTAGATTACTAAAACAATCAGGAAAAAATTTATTTCTCTCATTAAAAGCCTAAACCACAACAGATTTTTAACAAGTGAAGCCAACGAAAAAATTATGCTCAATTTCTCTAAAACACACCGTGAACGTGACCGACTCCTTGACTTCCGTCTCTCCCTTGATTTAGAACGTTTTTTATGAGGGCTCTTAGATCTACGTCTGTCTTTCTGTCTTGAACGTGATCTATTATGGGATCTACTCCTAAAGAAAAACAAATTGTTAGAATATCAAAACTTATTCTTAGAATTTCAATTTTTAAAAAATTTAAGATGTCTTTCAAAGAAGAAAATTGAATAATCTGTCCTAACAGTACTTACCAATATTTTAAAATTTTCTCTTATATAATGCTTTTGTTAGGATTACCTGAAATAAGTTTATTAGAAACTTTACCAGATATTTTTGTTGTCTAAGCCACAGAGATAGAAACAAAGAATTTAACAGTTACTTCCTACGTCAGACTTAAGTTGATATTTTCAGGTGTGGCTTTCTTTTGCTAATCATACGCCTCAAATTAGTATAGAAAACTTTTCCCATGGTCCACATTTTCATACCATAAATTGTCTCTAGCTCTTGATTTGCATGTAATCTGGTTATAATGCATCTTAACAGGGAGTAGTGGTTATATGGTTCAAATTGGCTGTGTGCTGTTTGTCATAAACATATTAAGAATATATAAGGAAGCACACACTACTAATGATGATGGCTAGTGTGAGAGAAAAATAAAAATCATTACTCATAAGTTAAAACTAGATATAATCAAATGTTAGATCTGCAATGCTTTGGTTTTATAGCTTTAACTATAATCATAGGTACAGGCTGAGTATCACTTATCTGAAATGCTTTGGACCAAAAGTGTTTGAAATTTCAGATTCTTTCAAATTCTGGAATATTTGCAATATGTATATTTATCAGTTGAGCACCCCAAATGCAAAACTCTAAAAATCCAAAATGTTCCAATGAGCATTTCCTTTGAGCATCATGTCAACACTCGAAAAGTTCTGGATTTTGGAGCATTTCAGATTTTGGAGGCTCAACCCATATTAAAAGAAACTATTACTGTAATTCTTGTAAGAAAAACAACTGTTATTCCAATTTTGACTAGACTCCCCGCCCCCCGCCACTGAAATAACTGTTTTAAGAATGATTCTTTTTCCTCCATAAGGAGGTATCCTAAGCACTATTTTAAAATATAACAAAATAGATGCACACAACTTAAATAGCAAAGTGATTAGACTCACCAGCTTTGGAGTCTGACAACCTGCCTCTGAAACTCAGCTCTGCCACACACTAGCTGTGAGAACTCTGGCTAGTCACTAAAGCTCTCTAAGCCTGAGTTTCTTCATCTATAAAGCGAAGTAAGAATCATACCTACATTGCCTAGGGCAGTCATGAGTGTTAACTCTGAGGATGTATGCAAAACTGCCTAGCAGTCTCTAGCACAGAGTTAATGCTTGAAACGCTTAATTCTCAATATCATCATTAAAAACTAACATAAATGTAACCTTTAAATTATATATGTATTCTAAGGAGGTCAAATGAACTTCCACAAGTATGCTTTCTATAACTAAAACTCATCTTGATAGTCATGTTTTAATAAATTAAGTTAGAGCAAATATCTATAAAAGATACATACTTAAATAACCATGCTTGTGGTATGCCATGAACCAGAATAATCTCTATATAATCCTCAATTAATAATGAAATCTTGTTGTTGTTTTTTTTTTTTGAGACAGAGTCTCGCTCTGTTGCACAGACTAGAGTGCCGTGGTGTCAGCCTAACTCGCAGCAACCTCAAAATACTGGGCTTAAGCAATTCTTCTGCCTCAGCCTCCCAAGTAGCTGGGACTACAGGCATGCGCCACCATGCCTGGCTAATTTTTTCTATATATTTTTAGTTGTCCAGCTAATTTCTTTTTATTTCTTTTTAGTAGACATGGGGTCTCGCTCTTGCTCAGGCTGGTCTTGAACTCCTGACCTTGAGCGATCCTCCCGCCTTGGCCTCCCAGAGTGCTAGGATTACAGGCGTGAACCACCATGCCCGGCCGAAATCTTGTTTTTTAAACACATTTTTCAGTTAGTCAAAATTTGTTTGCCAGGCAGGAAGCAGTAGCTCACACCTATAATCCCAGCACTTTGGGAGGCCAAGGTGGGAGAATTGGTTGAGGCCGGGAATACAAGACCAGCCTGGGGAAGACAGCAAGACCTAGCCTCTACAAAAAAATCAAAAAATTAATCAGGTGTGGGGGTGTGCGCCTGTAGTCCCAGCTACTCAGGAGGTGCACTTGAGCCCAGGAGTTTGAGGCTGCCATGAGTTATGATCATGCCACTGCATTCCAGCATGGATAAGAGAGCAAGACCCTGCCTCTAAAAAATAATTAGTTAAAATTTTTAAAAAATTTAAAAATGTGCTAACACCATTTGTCGTATGGCTTTAAAATAATACACTTGTCTTCTTGTCACATTTTTAATACAAGATAATTCAGTTTATTGAAATCTTTATCATTAGTAACTTAAGAGACACGAAGGTAAAGGAGTAGGTACTAAGGCAAAACTGTATAACTTAGAACATTATTAGTCCATTTACAGATATCCATATAGGGCACTCTTTTAAAGTGCCTTTGCTTCTATGTACTTTAATAAAAAGTCTTAATATACAGATTTCTGTTCTAATTATCCTTGCTAAAAATATAAATAATCCTTTTGTTTTCCTCAAAGCAGCGCTTTCCCATCTTAATTAAGCAAAGAAAATTCTTTTATAAAATTAAGTACAGCCCTAATAAATAAAAGTTAATAAAAAAGCACTTATCACTTGGCTTCTCATCTTATCCTGTAGGTCCTGAAATTTCAAAAATCACTGCTCAAGGGTAACTATCACATTTTAATTTTGACATTAAATATTTTCTTGTCTCTGTCTCACCCACTCTAGTAGTTTTTTGATTAAGAATGCTAAAAGTAGTCAAGAGCAGATCTAATCCAACCAAAGATTTGTGTTATCATCAGTAGTTCCCATTTTTAATAATGAGCAATTATATTCCCATTGTTTTAAATAATGCAAAACTGTATTTTTAAACTATAAATAAACGGCAACTTACCATTATGTTGCATCAAAGTTCATTTGAAAATCAGTTGTTTTCCATTAAATCACTATAAAATGTCTAATAGTTTCTATACTGGTCTGTAAAGTTATTTAACTTAAAAATACAACAATTATAGTGCTACATACACAGCTTTTCTAACATTGTTTCCATTAATAAAACATGTATCAAAATTAGGACAAAATGGAAACACAATTCCTCAGTCCTAGGCAAGGTCACAGTAACAAGAAACCCTTTCCTCCCTCTTATAGTAAGACGGGAAGGAATAGAGAAAGGTTGTACGGGTGGTTAGAAGGTAGGAAGCACAGCTCTGGAAGCGTATGAAGATGGTGAAAAAGTAGAAGAGGCTGGACCTTTAAGAGGAAGGGCTCCTGCAACCCACACTCCTGCTAAGTCTAATAGGTCAGAGCAATACCAGAGGACACCAACTCCCACGACCATGGGAGGAAAAGCCAAGAAAGGGCTTTTCCTGTCATTCCCTCCCAGGCTCCTGGGGGTTGGAGTCCTTCTAGGTCAGGACCCTTAAGCCAAATGTTTTTAGGTAAGGGATTTTTTTTTTCTCCTTCAAAGAGAATTCATCCTCTTTTGCATTAGTATTTGTTTATGAGAGCTTAGTCAAGGTTTCCATATGCATGTATAAAAACAGAACAGGCTAACGAAAATATGTATGTATATATGCCAAGAGCTAACAATTTCTAATATATAGACATACCTACAAGAATATACTCCCATGAATGAGAACAGTAATCAACAGATTTTAATTTAGACTGAATAACCCCTCACCACTAACCCTTAGAAGGGGAAAATAGCCAAATATACTTAAAATAAAAACAAAAACCTTAAAGTAGACAGCTAACTTATTTGCCATAATTTCAATATGCACATAAAGCTTCACATAGATTATCAAAGAAACAACGATGTTACCAATCAAGTTTTGGTTTTTTCCTTGGAACTTAGCTCTTTTAAAAATCAACACAAAAATGAAATCAGGTCATTGGTCTTTTTCCACAGAAAGGATGGTATTACTCTTCAGCCCAATTTTATATTTCCTTGATCTCCTTCACCCTCACCACATCCTGTCACCATATGGAGATATCTATAGTCTAGTACCACTGCTGCTTCTGCTCTACTCTCCTTCTCCAATTCTGGCTTCTGCTGCACTGCCTTACTCCTTGTACATGAAACAATCTCCTTCACTTGGTTCTGAATGTGCCTTACTATAAGACCCTGGATAGAGATAGTAAAACCATATTCCAAAGGAGATTTTGCAAACTAAGAATAATGGAGATGTATACACCAGTACAGCCAGAGTACAGTTGACTAGAATCAAAGAAAGAACATCCTAGTTTCCTATTACATTCTTTGAATTTTCTCCATCATCACAGAAAAACAAACTAAACTGAGCTTGACGGTGATGCTCAATGTACAGCATACGGGTTCCCCTTCTCCTCCCCTGAAACATTCCCCCTTCTCTAATGCACACAATATGCACACATACTCCTCTTCCCCTTTCTCAAGACATAAGTGTGAGTACATGTAAGAGTACACATAACACGCTATTAGGATCCACTATAGACACTTTCACATTTCAACAGTAGTTGCCCTCCATACCTTAAAGACAAAATTTTTAACTTAGACATGATTTTTAGGGCACTTCCAGTCAAGACAGTGTTGCAAGTTTACATTTTGAGGTCCTCTTTGCATAAAACACAAAGAAAAAATAAAGAAAATCAAAATGACAAAGCTATGATCAAAAATAAGACAAAGAGAACAGAAACTGAGCTTAGGAAAAGTACACCAGTTGGAGCTCAAACTGCAAGTTACTCCTGTGTTTCCAGTCCAAAAGTGGGCAGAGGAGGCTCCTATCACCAGAAGTATTAAGGACTCAAAGTGTTCCACTGGACACATGGTACTGGAGATAGGGAATTGCTTGAAACCAAGATCTGGGGTGGTGCTCCCCAGACCTGGAGTGGACCGGGAAAAGAAAACAACAAACCTGCATCATGAATAATATTTTCAGCATTGACACTGAATATGTTCCCCTTTCTTCATATGATGAATAAAAAGTTTCTGCGACTTCTATATAAAGACTAGTTCACTCTCAGAAAACTCAGAAATAGAGTATCTTTAGACAGAAAACCAACTTCTAAACTAAAAATCATTCAAAATATTAAAAATTAAATATCATTAGACAAAATTTCATTCTTTAAACTACAGTATTATAATTAGAGCAATATTTCATGGTAACCACACTTAGAAGTGAACACTACTGAAATTTCTAAATTCCAGTATTTTGACAAAAAACTCATAAAAATCTTAACTATTTTAAATACAAAACTAAAAAAACTATTTAAATATGATAGTAGAAATTCTCACCTGTGTTTTGATTGTGATCTTTTCCGTCTAGAATGGGATTTTGAGCTAGACCTGGATTTTGAGCGAGAGTGGGAACGAGATCGACCGCCTTTTCTTTCATTGTTCTTTCCAGACTCTGGGAGGAAAAAACCACTTTGCAGTGTAAGCTCAGAACAATTAAAGATCCCAGTTAATAATTAGGCACAAGTGGAATGTACCACATATAGTGCAAGGGGCCTACTCTCTGTACATCCTCCTCCTGTGCAATTATCCTTCAGAAACATCCAAGAAAGTCATTGCATAAACTCGTTGAGTGCAGCCACCCTGCAGCAGTACATATAAACCAGATGATTATAAACAGCTGTTCGTAATATTTTGTTGCTGCCATAACGTACGATTATAACATGTCTGTAATTCCTATGACAGTGAGTTTAAGTCCTTTTTCCATTTACTCTGCTAGAATTGAAGCTTAAATTATGAGTGTTAATTTAGAAAATCTGCTCAAATGTAAACCACCTAGACATTTTTAGATTGGATTTTTAAATTATCTTAGTTAGCAACACAAAAATTTGAATAGGTGTTTCTTTACCGTGCTAAAACAGTATCTGTGGTTTTTTTCCCTAAATCATGGACTCTCTTTTCTATTTTTAAAGTTAAAACTTTGAAGAAAAGTAAACCTACAGAATCATAACATTTTAAATATATTTACTCTTCTTTTTAGCCTCTCGATAACATTTATATTTTGCTTTCAGCCAATCAATTTTGAGCAGATTGTGCTATTAAAATATAAATATTTAAGAGATGATTAACTCAGACTAATGTTCCTCGATTCAGTATCATGGGAAAAGACAGGATTTGTGCTAAGTTGTTCTTTGACATGAGTAAGTCACTTACTATTTCTTGAGTTTCAGTCTTCTTGTTTGTAAAACGAAGGGACTGAACAAGATAATTTCTAAAATTCCTTTCAGTTCTAAGAGTCTGTAATCTTTAAACCTTGACCTATGTAACAACGCTACATGGCCTTACCTGGTTCAATAGCTGCTGAGATAAATGACTGAGCCTCTCGTACTCGCTTCATTACTTCTTCTAACTCCTTAGCTGCAGCCTGAGGTGTCATCTCAGGGGGTTTTACTATTGCATTGTTGGAGTGATTTATTCTAAATTAAAAATATGAGCATATCACAAATACACACCATATTTTATAAAACACAAAACAATCAAATGTTTATATGATACACATATTTATAAATCTGAGGACATCTCAGAAACACATTAAGAATGATATTGCTAAATACAGAATAACCAAAAACAACCTTAAAACCATGATTAATTTCTCATCTCTACCTCCCATCATCTCATTACAAAGCCAAGAGAAAGGAAAAAAGAAAAACTGCACCCTAGCTGACTTCTTTAAAAACTCAAATAGACCAGATCAAGTGCTTTCCAATATAGCTTAGAATTATAATAAATTAAAATGTTAATACCAACACTAAAATGAATCATTTCTATTTTTAGATCATAAGATTTTATTGATAACCTGTACACCTTGGGAGGATGAAGGGAAAGCTGTATATCATGTGCGTCATTTTAATTGACCCTGAACCACGGCTGAGTCAGACACAGAATAGAATGTTGGCGGCATCTGACAAAACTCTTCCACTACTAGCTAACAGTGGCTTCTCTGATGCACATAAATGAATTTGATGTGTCTTGCTTTACCCCTTCCACACGGAGAAGACAAATACCCACTGAGAAGTTATTTATCCTTTAACAGCAAAATCCTGATCAAATTGTGTAATTAAGGCAATCATCTATGAAATTCAGACAAAAGTATGTTTGCCTCAATAATCTGCATGAAGTATAATTTCTGTATCTGAAAGGCTACATCAATTTTTTGCAAAAATATAAGCAAACCTTAGAAGTCAAATGTTTGATTTACAACATTTCTGGATACTTAATATTTTATTTTCTTCCTGAGATTTTGAATTTACCAAACTTCTTATTACTAGAAGTGTTATAGTTCAACTCACATGTTAAGGTGCCCATTAGTCTAGAGTCATAATCCAAAACCAACCTGACTTGTTAAAGCTTATGGAAAAAGATCTACAACCATTATGTGGGGTATATAAATAATGTTAACATTAAATTAGACCTTATAAAATAGAAAACGATGAAGACAAAAGTCTTTAGATATAGGTATTTAAAGGCTAAAATGGTAAGTATCTCATGTACTTCATTTGTACTTAACAGTCTTTCTTTCCACAAATTGCCAATTACTATTAATATCAAAAAGAAAAAAAGCCTTAATTGCATAAAAAAATACTTCACATTTGGCAAAATCATTAAAATTTCTTTGTTTAGGATTTCTTACTTCAGTGGCCTGTCTCCAAACATAACTCCATTAAAAGCAAGGGCCCTTGGGACAGAATTTTGGTCTGCAAATTCCACAAAAGCAAACCGAGTTGGCTGAGTCTCATCACCTGCCATCCGCACAAACTTCACTTCCCCAACTTGTTTAAAAAATTCAAGTAGTTGATCAGCTGTTGTTGTCTGAGGAAACAAAGTGACACTTTAATAAAATATATGCTTTCGAAAAGCAGGTAAATACTACTTTATCAACTGATACGATTTTTATGAAGACAAAAAGAGTGAGAGTTTCTGCTGCTACATTTCTTTGTAAATTAGTTACCTGGGAATTCAAATTTCCAACATAGACTGTTCTCCTAATTTCATCAATCTTGGAAGGATCTACATTTCCCATAAGTGGTGGCTGTGGTATCTCCCCAAGTGTTGCAATGTTGGGGTCTAGTGCTGCTGCTGGTATAGCTCCCAAACTGCTAAGTGAAACACCAAGCTATTAAAAGAAAAAAACACAGAGCATACATTTTCTGTTAGTATCCAAAATTACCATTCTCTAATCTTGAAAAGAATGGATCGACTCAACAAGAATGGAAGGAGACTAAGGAACCCTAACTTTAAGTCACGTTTATTTCTGAATTATTAAGAGAGTAAGGTCATATTAGTTTTAAATGCAATTAGAAATATATTTCTTAACTATCAGGTATTTTAGCTGTTTTTCAACTTGACACTGAAAGCAGTCGATTTTCATTATCCGAGGTACTGAACCATTGTTCCCAGGGAAAATACAGGGTGAAGTTCCTGCCAGCCTCTGGTTACAACATTTTCATCAACCGATAAATACGTAACCTTATTTTATGTGTGTTTCTGTCTAAAGATGCCTTGTTATGTATTGTTGGTTCATTAACACTGAACTCACAACCAGCAGCTCTATAAGTCATGCCTGAATAAAGCTTAGCTAACACACTTGTATTTTCTCCACAAGGCACATCACAGCCTTCCTGCATTTAGGAACACTACAGAGAACTTTAGCATTACACTTGGTGGCAAAATCACCAACAAAAAGCAAAAAACTTAACAAAATGTGGCACTAAACAAACTACGAAAAGTACACTTGTTTACAGCATGAGCACCAAAACGAGAAGACAGAGTTTGAGCTCATCTGGGAAAGTGCACATCAAGTGACTCAAATTTTTCATCACTGTGTCCGCAAATGACCACAAAAGCATTTTAAAGATCGATGTGGGGAGTTCCTAAAAAATTTTACCTGGTAAGTGAACTCAAACACAGAATTCACAAATGAGGATCAACTATACCATGGTCATTCAAAAACACAGACTGTGTGAGTTCCAAATAGTTAACAATTATCATAGCATCTAATTTCGCTGAGTTATTAACTTAATCCTCATATCAACCTTGAAACAGATATTATTATGCCAATTTCACATTTCACAGATAAAGAAAAAGATTTAAAGAGATTAAATGATTTGCCTATAGCTATTCAGTGGTAAAGGCGAGGTACCACCACCACCATCGACAGAATGAAACAAAGTTTACCTAAGAAAATAAATCTAAAATATTAAGCCCCTTACTTACAGTACGGTAGGAAAAGGACAAAACCCTTTGAATGATCTTTCCATAACATTATTACTAAATTCAGTTTTTAGTTCCAGTATAAAAGAAAATATTAATTTTAATGTTAACTTAAACCAGAAGAGATATAAGAATATGAAAACAAAAAAATTTCAGAAATAGCAGAAAGACCTTTTCATGGGGGAAAAAAGAAAACACAACCACTTTTTCATTTCTACTTATGCTATTCAAGAAAATTTTGACCACTGATGACTATACATGTGAATATGTTGCAAAACTACTAAGATTTAACAACTGTTAAGTAACAGCAGACTTCCTAAAGGTGAAAACACAAACTTACGAAACTAATGTCAGTCACTATTGTTGTCATAACAGCCAGTCTGATCTTTTCAAATTGCCAAATCATGCCACACTCCTGCTTAAAACTCGACAATGGTTTCTAATTACCTTAAGAATAAATTTCAACTCCTTTTCGTGGTCTAAAAAGCCCTACATAAAAACCTAAAATTCTGCACTTTGAAGTTTCAGAAACTACTTTTACAATTTGGATTAAAATAACTACAATCACAAAGCTTATTTATTAAGTTTACTCCCTATCCAACACCACACAGCTATATTCGACTTCCAATTAATCTGAGCTTTGAATTTTGTTTTAGGTTTGTTTCTCAAGAAAATGGCCCTTCTTTTAAAATAAATATGACCAGAATTTTTTATACAAAAACCAATAGCCCAGTAACAGTAATATCCTTTTTAAATATCTCACTTGGAAATCACAAGGGAGGCATTAAATTACTATTTAACTCTGCAACAATTAACGGGAAAATATTTTGGCCATGTTCGCACCTTGTTGCATTTTTTCAGTATGAGACAAATGGTTCTCAGATATTTTTTCCCATTACCAAGGTTGTGGATCATTTCATTTTAAAAATGGATTTAGTCCTCATGAACTGGGAAATATAGTTATCTACATCCTCCAATTCACCATACTATCCAAAATACTGTTTCAATAACTGATTTTCTAATGAATAATCTATTTGAATTCTCAGTTAAATGAATCCCCAATTACTTGAGGAGTAATTCCAAAAGTTCAAGTCAGTGATAATGTGGGAAAAGAATTTAAGTAGCAATTTTGAATTCTCTCCACTTAAAAAAATAACAGATCCAAAATGGAAATAATTTTCTAAGCTCTTCATACAACCGATTATATAGTGGAACTTCACCCCTTTCATAAAAAAAAGCTTATAGTACTTACTGTAGTCAAGGGATTTGGAGTTGGTATGGGAAGCAATCCTGCACCAGGCATCAGACTTGTCATGGTTGGAGCAGGAGCCAATAAAGAGAGGGCTTTGGATTCCTCTGGGATTTTACCTGCAGAGGCAAGTTCCAAACATTACAGAAAGCAGAAACACCACAAGAACTTTACACTATGATTTTACAATTTACCCTTTCACTTAAAAAATAATAATAATAAATGAATCTATCTATCAGATCCGTATAAAGAAATAAATAGAAACTTAAGTCTTTCCTTTTATCCTGCTCTACTAGGAAAAATAAAAGTGAGCAAAACTTCAAAGATTAACAATCTCATTAATGGAATATTATTTTAAAAACTGAATAATGTAGACAATTATTTAACACTTTGAGCTATGGGTCACCTGTACTGGAAACTTAATGTTCATGAACCAAACGATATCAAGCATGGACGCTTTCCCAGGACGGTGTTTTCGCGGTGATCGAAAGTTGTGTTACACATGACAACCGTTCGTGTTGGCTGCATCACTAATAGCACACAGAACATCAGATACAGAAAAGAAGAACATTTTTTAAAGTTTAATCCCCAGAAATGGCAAATAACCAAATTAGTCAAAAAAAAGAAAAAGAAAAAACAAATATGTGCGAATTGAAATTTGTTCCTTAATGAGTGCCCCTATCCTGTTACTGAACTACCTTCTGTGATGCAAACAATTTTGATAACCCTCCAATAGATTCCATTCAATTTCAAATAGAAGAAAACAAAAACCCTACTTCATGTAATCAGTTTCAATTTAAAAGGGAGCCTACATCCATTCAGTTAATAAGGCATCTCACCAATATCAGAGATGCCTAAAGAACTCAGTTCCAAAATATATGCCTTGGGATATTGCTAAAAAACTTTTACAGTAACTAACAAAAAAAGTTCCCTAGTCCCAGGAATCTTAAAATATTAACTCTTACAACTAATTTATGCACACTTATCTGAAGAAAGGAAGTTGATGTCTAAATGTCTTGCTTATAAACATTTCAACTGCCTAATAGCAATAAAAACAGGGAAAACAAAATTATATTAGGCACTAAAAAGAAAAAAATCCCTATAACCTAAAAAATAAAAAAAGTCCAATCTGCCATATTAAATTGCAGAATTCTAATCAATTAATTTTGATAAGGACTGCAACTTTCATAAGTTTCCTTACCCTTAGAAAAAAAAAAATTCTTAAATAACTGACATGTGGATATATTTAGAAGAATTCATGTGGTAATTGGCTATGTATTCCCATTATGAATTCTTTCAAAGTGTTTTAAAACACACAATGTACTAAATCACACTAAACTCAAATACAGCATATGCAGCAAATTTTCAAAAGCACCATGCCGGGCTTCAGTGGTAAAAATTATATTTAAAACAACCATATGTGCAGAGATAACTCTCTCAACAACACTATCTGAATATATCTCTAAATATAGATGGACTTCAAGATGAAATTTAAAACTTGCTTTAAATAATGCTATGCCTTATTTTAGGAACAAACTAAAAATTACATTTTATTAGCTTTAGCAAATGCCTACTATTTTCTAATTTTGCAGCATCTAAGTTTATATTACTTTAATTTACTAATTTCAAAAACAAAGTTATTTTATCATTTCTATATAATTCTTCAGATTTAACATGCATAAAGATAAACAAAAGGTAGGTCTTAATGAAAACATCAAATAACAATAATCTACTTTATGTGTATTAGTTATTAGTATTAACACATGTATTTATGTATACTCACATATATACTATACTATTTATATTGATATCACACCTGTTTTATCTGTTATAAATAGGTTGGTTTTTTTTTTTTAATGTTTGTAAAAGTTGAACATTCTTGATAAATCAACTGAGGTCCTGAGGTGGAAACCCTATGCTTCCCTACCCTACAGTATGCACCTAAAAAAAATAAACAGTTCCAATCTAGTGATGTTAAAATTTAATATTACTTGTCAATAAGCAAATCTATCCATTGAAGGCAGTGTAGAAAGAATACACAAACAAAAGGGGTATTCAACTCAGGCCAAAAGTTAATTACTTAGTATTATGAAGTCTTTCACTTCTGTCTTAAATAAAGTATCAGTAGGTTGTCATACTCTCACTGCCTTTCACAATAGTAATTACCATAAATCTATAACTCTAACTGTAAGCACAATAATGTTTGTCTTATTCTAATTACCATTAAAGGTACTTTAAGTAAAAGTTCTGTTGCTTAATTTCCAAGATCAAATTCACCTTGCAAATACTATCAGAATATATAAAAGTATAACACAAATAAGCATTTAACATTTTCCCCAAACTGCACTCCTCAAAGACAGCTGAGAGGAAAACATCCTCTCTCATGGTATTAAAGTGTTAGTCCTAATCTCAAAATCCACTTAGAAGCTGTTAATTTTTGAAGAATTTTCAACAAAAAATTCAAGCAAACAAAAACACACATGCAAATAAATAATCAACTGTTTCTCAGATATCCATTCCCCACATAGGCAACAAAGTCTTCATAAGTCAAGGAAATAAGTTCTATAATTAATAATAGTCAGAAAAGTGAAAGGCTCTTCTCAACTCCCAGATTGTAGTAACAAATTTCCTTATGTTCCTTGATGATTTTGTATGCCTAAAATTCCTGGGGGAAGGATGAAAATTAGAAGCTTTCAGTTTTATGAGAGATGAAGACTTGAAAAAAACTACAAAAATGTTGGATTCAGATCAGAAAGTGTTCCTAAGATTACCTAAAATTATTATCAGTGTTGTAATGTTTCAAGAACAAAATGTACCTGATCATTCATAAACACCAATCAAGACTCACAATGAGCTTCACAACACTGTATCCTAATTTATTGCATGAAAATTTAATTTATCTTAAGGTTGAGCTCTGCTAATCATCTCCCAATATAATTTGCAACACGTTATGAACCTTAATGGAATACCATTTACAAAAAACTGGAAAACCAGCTCACAAGTTAAAGTGAAAGAGATTTAACAAAACAAAAACAAAAACAAAAACAAAAAAAAGGGGGACAAAATAAAGAAAAAGAAATGAAATTAAAGTAAAACAATAAAAAACAGAGACAGGGCGTCCATCTTCTGCGGTTCAGACTTCGATCTCATTTCCCCAATGAAGGTTTCACTTGACGGCAGGTTTAGTGGCATGGCAAACAATGCCTAACTCAGGCAAGTGTAACAGGTCTGCCTTGGCCAGTCTAGTCATCTAATAATGCACAAATATCACATAGAGAAAACATACAAAACCAAATTAATAGTCAAAATCCATCTACCAGAAAATGTGGACATAAAGTTATGACTGATGATTAGGCTGATACCTTGTTATGTTTGACCTTATCTTTTTCCAAGTGTTAACATTTATAAAAAGAAATCTGAAGTGCACGCAACAACAAAAAGAGGTCATATTTGGACAAGTATAATGAATGTATATTTTATTTTGAAGTGGTATGTTTTATTAATAGTTAATGCTTAATATGCATGAACCTATTACACATCAAACATTACTTTTACAACTTATGATCTTCACACATTTATGTCTGTACTAAAAAACAGCAAATTGAAAGAAATTGAAAAAAACTTAAAATTTTTTCTAAGGTTCTTCTTATTTATGTCATGATGCTGTTTGTATAACATCAACGAAAGGATGCAGTCAGTGAAGTGAACAGAAGACTGCTTATAGCACCATAGTACATAAATCTCCTCTTACAGAACTTACTCCACTCCAGTGGAACACTTTTCGTTGGTTATTTCAAAATCACTCTGCTATTTTTAGTAAAAATAATGCATTCTTTGCTTGCAGTGCATAATTAGACTTAAAAAATTCTTCAGGTTCCATAAATTCCATACATACATGAGTTGTATGTATTAAATACAACTCTGTTGTATTTACTGTAACCAAGGAAAAATATGTATCTGTTTTGCTAATTCCAATTATTTTATAGGTTAGTGTTCTAAAATACTGACTTACTTAAAACTAAATTGCAATAAAGGTATGCTTAAATTTTCATGTTCGAAAATAGTAAAACTTTATATCAAAATGGTAATATTAAAAATATCAAAAAGCTATATCTGAATGTGCATGTATTCATCCCTATCTAGTAAAACAAACAATGAAAGGGACCTTGAGATGTCCATAGCCTTGAATATTTACGACAAATCACAGTCAGGGCTTCTCAGATCTATGAAAGATTCTATGGGAATATAGCAAGGTCCCAACCAAGCAACAGTGTTAA
Organism: Indri indri; assembly: GCA_004363605.1. Classification (NCBI taxonomy): domain Eukaryota; kingdom Metazoa; phylum Chordata; class Mammalia; order Primates; family Indriidae; genus Indri; species Indri indri. Next base: position 2,641 of record RJWJ010014209.1, on the reverse strand, counting down.
AATCCTTCCTTCCAATTCAGTATGACCTAACATAACAGACCTTGTGCTGTTGGTGGTATAATTTTCTGATATAATTAAATTTCCAGTTTAATAAACCTTCTACCTGATTTCTTTTTTCCCATGCAGTTTCTTAGTATGAAATTTCAGTACAAATGATGTAGAATTAAACAATTAACTAGCTCCTTTCCCATTTCACTCTCCAATTTTGGGCACACTGCACCCTTATAGATCAGCAGACAGGAATATATTTAGCAAATAATTAACTTTAATCCATTTTTATTTTCTCTAACCACTTTAACCTGAAGCATGGGAAATATACTTACAAATTTATCTGAAAAAAATCCCGAATGTCCTATTCTGGGACTTCAAAAATACTAGCCTGGAACACACTGTAATTGACTGTAATGTTTTTGACATCCCAGAATAGGAATTCTGAAATAAGCATAAACTCTGTAAGTGCAGCAAACTGCTTCTTATCCACTAAGATACTTTAATGTTGACCTGGCCACTAAAAAAGGGTTTAAAAATTAGATATGAAATCCCATTAAACTGTTTTAGGTAAACTTGTATACTGTAAAACAGTTACCATCATCCATCAGAGAAAATCTATTTTAAGGACATTTAAATTTACAATAACCCAATTCTAAAATCCATGTACACGTGCCATAGTCAGTACTCTAAATAAAAGTTAATTACACACCAGAACTTTCAAAATTCAGCACAGCTTATTATATGAGTGGCTCTGTAAATAGAAGTTACTAAAGAAGATTAGTAATAATTAGTTCTTATAGCAGTTTAAGTCATAAAATTTAACAAGTAACTGTAAGGTCTTTGTTCTTATCTTCAACAACTATCTCCTTGATGGTGGAGACTCTAGAAAATTGCTTTTTTTTTTTTGACCCTCCCCCCCAAAAAAGCCAATAAAAGAAAAAAGGAAGTTTCAGTTTCATAGTAAACAATTACACTGAGTATAAAATAATGGTCTCACAGTAACAATTAAAGTAAATTACCTTAAAGGGGTCCTTGAAAGTATAAATTACGAATATTTTTCTTATACATATCACTTAACCTCAGTTTGGCAAAATGTGTGCACTGTTTTAATTTGTAATAGTATTAATACTGAACACATGAAGTAAACGCTTACTTATTTATGCTTTAAAATAATTTCCCATATCAACTTACTATTTTTTTTAATTTTAGAAAGATTCCTTTATATTCTGCAAATGGACTATAGAAAGCCAAAGCAAACCAGAGAAGCCAAATAATTCATGAAATTTTTAAATGTTAAGTTGTAAAATCTCAAATATACATAAGCCACAAATTAATCATTTTAATATAATTTACTATTAGGTAAATATTTTTTCCTTCTCCAAATTTCATTCTTGCTTCCTCTCTCTCTCTCTCTCTCTCTCTCTCTCACACACACACACACACGCGCACGCACACACACACACACACACACACACACACACAAATACTATCTACTTGCCAATTTCTAGGAAAGCCAAAGGCGGTAACAGACAGGACAGAGATTAAAACTATGGGGAAAAACATGAGAGATACCAACCTTCTGCACAAGGAACAACTATCAGAGCTCTGTCAATAAAAACCGTGTTAGTTAGATGCTGGGCCACGCCAACACTTGATGGGTCACGAAACTTAACATAACATACTTTGGAGGAAAAAGCAAGAGGTGCGTTGCTGCAAGATAAAAAGAAAAACAATTGGACTAATAAACATTTGCTTGGTTTTGTCATTTTCATTTAAAATTTCTTTCTTAATTTTTACATAACCTCACATAATCAATTAAGAAATTTTGTTGCTAGCTAAGACATAAAATAGCAAAACTTAGTCATTTGATGGTGATTTGTCTGCCAAGACAGAAGGCAATGTAGGCAGGCCTACAGCCTTATTTGTCAAACTTGAAACTCAAAATTAATCTGTCCTTAATCTGAGTGAAATGTATAACAGCCAATTTAACCCAAAGATGTTCAACCAGTGTATCATAAGTAGGCAAAATCTTTATAAAAGCTCCAGTCCTCAAAACTTCAAATTTTATAACTCCTCCAACCCTTCCTAAATGTGATTCCCCAGCATCTAACTTACTAAAAACTTCACAACAGTCCTAGAAACAATCAGATAATATGGAATTAAAATTAAGGTCTTTTGCCTATACCAGATTGCTTTAAGCTGGACAATGTAATTTTCCAGACAAAAGATTTTACGACAAAATTTTACATACTTATATGCAAAACAGCATAGACTTCTAGTCTTACTTGATTCAGTTCAATCTAGGCCTATGGTAAAAAGGAACCAGATACAGCACAAATGAAAGGAACTTTTCCTAATATGAATCCATCTTGTTAGACTCCAAAATATACTATCTTCATAGACAATCATTTTGTCAACCTGTCCATAATTATTTTTCATTAAAGTCTGTAATTGTCTTTAGCAAAAAAAAAAAGACTCAAATTAAATATATATCTAATCTATAACATAAACATACAATCATTTGAAACATTAAGATTTTTCGCTCTTTAAAAAAATGAGAGATCACTTGAAAAATATCTTATATGACTTGCGCAATAATATTAATTTACTCTGGTTTACAAAACAGGTCAAGGAAGTTGACAACAATCCC
>RJWJ010014208.1:16913-38422 GCA_004363605.1 Indri indri | reverse complement strand
TTTTTAACTTAATAAAAACCATTCAAATTCCTTTTAAATTGTGGGACCCTAAATTAAATGTACTGGTATTGGGAGGATCTACCCAGTAGTTTGTCTGGGATTATCTTGCATTATTTTTCTCCATCACTGGTTCACCTTGGCTATGCTCATGGGGACAATTACTGTTTTATGTACTGATTGTAATCCAGATGTACGTATTCAATCTGACTGTGTTCCACAAGTATCCAATCATTCTTTTATTCTCCTTGACCTTATGAATATCTGATCACTATGCTTAAGAAGCATGAGCTATATCTTCTTTTGAAAATATTTTGTCTACATTATATCCAATCTACATTTGCACAATATAATTCATGTGGATATGAAGAGAATAATTATTGAGATTACTTTATTAATTGTTCACTCATTCATTTAGCAAAACTTTTTTGAAGCTTTCTGTATGCATAGCATAACCAAATGCTATAAGAAATATGCATGAGAAGTATGGACATTTTAAAATGTTGATTCTACTGATCCATGAGCAAGATATGTTTTTCCATTTGTTTGTGTCATCAGTAATTGCTTTGCTCAGTGTTTCATAGTTCTCCTTGTAGAGATCTTTCATCTCCTTGGTTAAGTATATCCCTAAGTGTTTTATTTTCTTTGTAGTTATTGTGAATGGTGGTTTACAGATTCAATGCAATCACTGTCAAGATACCAATGTCATATTTCACTAGAAAAATAATTCTATGCTTTGTCTGGAACCAAAAAAGAGCCCAAATAGCCAATGCAATCTTAAGCAAAGACAATAAATCTGGAGGCATCACATTACCAGATGTCAAACTACATTAAAAGGTTATAGTATCCAAAACAGCATGGTATTGGTACAAAAATGAGATGTAAACCAATGGAACAGAACAGAGAACAGATATAAAACAATCTACCTACCACCAACTGATCTTCAACAAAGTAGGCAACAACATATGTTGGGGAAAAGAAGCCCTATTCAATAAATGGTGCTGGGAAAATAGGATAGCAACAAGCAGAAGAATGAAAAAGGACCCCTATCTCTTAGCCCCCGCAAAAATTAATTCAAGATGGATAAAAGAGTTAAATTTAAGGCATGAAACCATAAACATTGCAGAAGAAAATGTAGGAAAAATTCTTTTAGATATCAGTTTAGGGAAACAATTTATGACTAAGACTCCAAAGACAATTACGGCAACAACAAATATAAATAAATGAGACTTGATTAAATTAATAAAAGGAATTATTTCCTTTGTACAATGAAGGAAATAATCAAAGGAGCAAATAGACTACCTACAGAATGGGAGAAAATATTCACAAACTATACATGCAATAAAGGGCCAATATCCAGAATCTATAAAGAACTCAAATCAGTGAGAAAAACACAAACAGCCCCATTAAAAAAAGGGCAAAAGACATGAATAGAAGATTTTCAAAAGAATATAGACAAATGGCCAAAAAACAGATGAACAAATGCTCAGTGTCACTAATCATCAGGGAAATGCAAAAATTAAAACCACAATGAGATATCACCTTACTCCTGTTGGAAAGGCTTTTATTAAAAAGTCCAAAAACAATAGATACTGGCATGGATGCAGAGAGAAAGGAATGCTTATACACTGTTGTTGAGAAAGCAAATTAATACAACCATTATGGAAAATAATAGGGAGATTCCTCAAAGAAATAAATATAAACTCAGCATTTGATCCAGAAATCCCACTACTGGGTATTTACCCAAAGGAAAAGAAGTTGTTTTATAAAAAAATCACATGTACTGGAGTTTTTATTGCAGCACAATTTTCAATTGCAAAGATGTGGAATCAACCCAAGTACCCATCAATTCATAAATGGATTAACAAAATATGGTACATATCTACTATGGAGTATTACTCAACCATGAAAAGGAATGAATTAATGTCTTTTACAGGAATTTGGATGGAATTGGAGACCATTACCCTAAGTGAAGTATCTCAGGAATGGAAAAACCAACACCACATGCACTCTAATAATTTGGACCTAATTGATGGGCACACATGGCACAGAAAGAAGTAAAAATTGTTGGAAATCGAGAAGGAGGGAGAGGGGCAAAAGGAAGGGATGAAAACCTACCTAACAGGTACAATCAACACTATTTGGGTGATGGGGATACTTATAATCCTGACTAAAGCATTATAAAAGGTATCCGTGTAACAAAAACATTTGTACCCCCTTAATACATTTTGAAATTTTAAAAAAATCCAAATTGAAAAAAAAAGTGTAAAATATTTTCACACTGTTAAAAAAAATACACATGAGAAGAATACATGTTCCCAGGCTTCAGGGAACCTACATGTAATATACTGCCTGGAAAATACTCAGCCTTGTATAGTGACTGGGCCAATGTTTCTCCCTTAACTGGGTCCTGTACTATATGTGAAGCAGTCCAAATAGTTCTTCCTTTGTTAAACAGCTAGATAGGAAAAAAGTCCATTAGGCCTTCCTTTCCCTTCTTTGATATTTGAGATATTCTTGGAATGGTATTTTATTGCCCTTTGGTGGAATATCTCACAAAAGCCAAATAATACTTTGTGTAAACTACAGACTTCTCTGAAAAAGTGTGTTTGAAATTTTTGACTTAGCTAATTTTCTGTCAAGTTAGACACTCAGGACTAGGAAGGAATTTGAGCATATTTATAGAATATTCTGACAATTTTTTATAAATTAAGGAAGGATTACAGAAAATTCATTATAGTCAACAAATTAGTGGGAGCTTTATTTTGTGAAATGTATCCCCCAAATTGTTTTTGTATTACTGATTTGGAGTCCCTGGTATTCACCCCAGTTTTGCATTACTGTAAATCATAGCATGGAAACACAGTGGGAGGAGGCCTCTTTTATAAGTTCTCTGAGATCACCCCGAAGTGTTCCCTAAAAACATAGAGTTCAAGTGCACAAAGGGTTGTCCCTCATTTTTCACTGGAGGAGGCTGAGGTTTGGAAAAGACCAGAAACTAGGCCACCAATCTGGCAGCATCTAGGCATGAAATCAAGTCTCCTGACTCTTTTTTATTTGACGTTCTTGGATCGCTTATCCTAACTTCCTAGCAATTTGCAGTTTATTGAGTCATGTTGCTTCCAATACAAAGAGTAGACTCCTATTTTTCCTATTCTCCTACTTGCCCACATGTCACCCTTAATACATAGATTAATTCCAGAAATATATTTCTGAAGGGTTAGTTTCTAAGTGTTCCCAAATTTTTAGAAGCTCCTTTTAGCTCCTCCTAATGAGTCAAAATATTGTAAATGTTCAGAGCAGGGGTAAAAAGATAATGAGGTTTTCGTCCCAGCTCTACCATTTGTTAGTGGCCACAGCAAGTTACTTAATATCTGTGGTAGGCTGCATTAGTGTTATGCAACGTTTCACTTTCTTCCACTCCTTCCATGTGGCTATATTTTTCCACCCCAGTGATACTGGGCTTAGCCATGTAATTTGCTTTGTTCAAGATACGTTATCAAGTGGAGGCTTCAACCAGAATGGTACCAACAAAGAGTACCAATGTTAAATGTACTTGCCTCGTTTGATTTGGTCTCATGTGCTTCTGCCATCGGCCATGAGAAAAGCACGCTCTGGGTATCTGCTGGTCCCTGAATGAAAGACAGCTTAAGCAGACCTGAACCCATTCTGCAGACTGGAACCTAACCAGCTGATTCCAGTTCAGCCCACAGAGCCACTCTAGGCAGCCCACAAACTTATTAGTGAGAAAAATTAATGTTTGTTGTTGTAAGTCATTGGGATTTGGGGCTGTTTGTTAGGCAGCATTATCATAGCTGACACCACTTTTTTGTGTCTCAATTTCTAATCTATACCAGGGGGTTAATATTTATACTATACTTATTTCCATAGTATAGTACTATATGAAGATTCATTGAGATGATACATGTAACATGTTTAGGTAGGACATTGCCTATCACATTGTAGGAAGCAATGTCATCCATTATTGTGTATTATTATTTAGTAAACTATGCCCTCTCCAATAGTAAGCACATCAAAAAACATGTTAGCATACTTATATCACTGCAGTGTAATAAAGCAAATCCTGCCAAAGAAAGGGGAGCATATGCAAGCATTATGAAAGAGCTGAACTCATTACCCATGGTTACACTTCTTTCTCAAATCTTAAATCCTTTCCTAAATTCTTGCTGGGACAATGGACAATGTGAGCCCCTTGGTGGGTAGTGGGTCTCTTCATTCTGAAAAATACACTAGCTCTTCTACCTGTGTCTGCTACCTCCAGAGCAGTTTAAGAATGTGGTAATGGCCGGGTGTGGTGGCTCATGCCTATAATCCTAGCACTCTGGGAGGCCAAGGCTGGTGAATCATTTGAGCTCAGGAGTTTGAGACCAACCTGAGCAAGAGTGAGACCCCGTCTCTACTAAAAAAATAGAAATTAGATGAACAACTAAAAATATATAAAGAAAAAATTAGCCAGGCATGGTGGCACATGGCTGTAGTCCCAGCTACTCAGGAGGCTGAGGCAGTAGGATTGCTTGAGCCCAGGAGTTTGAGGTTTCTGTGAGCTAGGCGCTAATGCCTTGGCACTCTAGCCTGGACAACAGAGTGAGACCCTGTCTCAAAAAAAAAAAAAAAAAAAGAGAAAGAGAATGTGATACTGAGCCCCTTTATATATATTTCCTGGCCATTTTTATGTCTTCATTGGAGAAATCTATGTTCAGGTTCTTTGCTTTTTTAAAAATTGTGTTATTTGGTTTTCTGCTATTAAGTTGTAAGAGTTTTTATAAATTTTGGATATTAACCCCTTATCAGTTATTTGGTTTGCACTTATTTTTTCCCAGTCCATGGATTGTCTTTTCATTTCATTGATTGTTTCCTTTGCTGTGAAGAAGCTTTTTAGTTTGGTGTAGTCCCATTTATTTGTTTTTGTAGCTTGAGCTTTTGGTGTGATCTCCAAACAGCATTGCCAATGCCAATTGAAGAGGTTTTCCCTTACTTTCTCTTCTAGGAGTTCCATGGTTTAGTTCTATGATTCTATGTTCAGTTTTTTGTCCATTTCAAGTTGATTTTTTTGTAGGGTGTAATATAAGAGTTCAATTTCATTCTTTTGCACATAAAAATCCAGTTTCCCCAGCATCATGTATTGAAGAAACCATCCTTTCCCCATTGTGTCCCCTTGGTCCACTTGTTGAAAATTAGTTCACCATATATATTTGGATTTATTTCTGGTCTCTCTATTCTGTTCCACTGGTTTGCATTTCTATTTTTATACCAATACCATATGGTTTTAATTACTATATTTTTGTAATATAATTCAACACCACTAATTATAAGGAAAATATAAATTAAACCCACTTCATACCTGCAATGGTAGCTATTATCAAAAAGACAAGTGATAACAAATGTTAGCTAGGGTGTGGAAAAATGGGAACCCTAGGACACTGTTGGTGGGAATGTAGATTGGTAAAGCCATTATGGAAAACTGTATAGAGATTCCTAAGAAAACTAAAAACAGAACTATCATATGACCCAGCAATCCCTCGTCTGGGCATATACCTAAGGAATTGAAATCACCACCTTATAAAGATATCCACACTCCCATGTTTATCGCAACATTATTCACAATTGCCAAGATAAGGAAATAATCTAAATACCTATCAATATATGCATATATATGTATGCATACACACACACAGACACATACACAATGGTATTATTCAGCCTTGAAAGAAGAGGAGATCCTACAATTTGCCACGATATGGATGGATCTGAAGGGTATTATGCTAAGTGAAATAAACCAGACATAGAAAGAAAAATATATTAATAATAGCTCAAATACACAGAGCTAGAGAATGAACAGTGCTTACCGTAAGTAGGGACAGGGAAGAAGAAATAGGGAGATGTAGGTCAAAGGATACAAACAAGTAGAAATAGAAGGAGAACAATTCTAGAGATCTAATGTACACCATGAGGACCGAAGTTAATAAAATTGCATTTTATTAGGGATTTTTGTTAAATAAGTAGGTTTTAGCTGCTCTCGTCACCCACACACAGTAACTATGTGAGATGAGAGACAAAAATGTTAATTTGCTTCGCTATAGTAATCTTTTTACTATGTCTATGTATCCCATAATATCATGTCATGAACCTCAAATACACACAATAAAATTTATTTAATTTAACTATTATTATTATTATTTTAGAGACAGTGTCTTGTTTTGTCACCCAGGCTGGGATACAGTGGCGTAATCATAGCTCAGTATATCCTTGAACTAATGGATTCAGGCGATCCTCCTGCCTAAGCCTCCCAAGTAGCTGGGACTGTAGGCATGCACCACCACACCCAGTTCATTTTTCTATTTTTTGTAGAGACGAGGTCTCACTATGTTGCTCAGGGTGGTCTTGAACTCCTGGCCTCAAGCGATTCTCCTACCTTGGCCTCCTAAAGTGCTAGGATTACAGGCATGAACCACCAAGCCCAGCCTAAAATTTATTTTTTAAGAAAGAATGTGGTATTGGTGAGTAGAGAAGACACCTTTGATGTCCAGCTAATACCCCCCAGAGTCATCTCTTGAGTTTCACATTCATTAAAAGCTTCTCTCCTCAGACACTTGTATGTCTCTGCTTCTCATCCTAAGGGATTTTTCTGGTGTCAGGGAAGCTTGTTCAGAAGTGAGGAAGTGTCTCTGGGGCAGCTCTCAAACCTTGAGGGATGGGAGTTGGTGGATTAGTACTTTAGTACTTTGCCTCCCTTCATGAGACATTTTGAGGAATATTCTATTAGATTCTAGCAGGATCGAGACCTAGTTTCCTACAATAGTAACCTGTTCGTTGACATAGCTATATAAGGAAAAATGAACTGTTTTTCCTTCCATATTCATGCCACTCTCAGTATTTTACTTCTGACATCAGATGTGTGGGGTTTTCCCATACTAAGCAATTCTCTGACCCCACCTAGGTGTCCTACAATTTAACTAAATTCTGACACCATCTATCTAGAGATAGCCTCAAATTCCACAGCTCAAGGACTCATTCCCACAAGACTGTCTGTACTTCCAGATGCCAACGGCAAGTAGTAGGTCCTCAGGTTATCCACAACTCTGCCTGACTTTGCTCAAAGTGGAGGTTCCCACAATCCCCTCTTGAGTTTGATAATTTGTGAGAGTGGCTCACAGAACCTGAGAAAGCAGTTTAGGTGCTGTTGCTGATTTATTTCAAAGGATATTTTAAAGAATACAAATGGACAATCAGATGAAGAGGTACACAGAGTGAGGTTCAGAAAGGTCCTGAGGATAGGAGCTTCTGTTCTCATGGAGTTGAGGTTACACCACCTTCCTGGCACACAGATGTGTTCTTGTTCACCAACCCCAGATGCTTCCTGAAGACTGCAGTTCAGAGTTATGGAGTATTCATCACATAGGCTTGATTGATTATTAACTCAATATCCAGCTCCTCTCCCCTTTCCAGAGAAGGAGAGTGTGGAGCTGAAAGTTCTAAGCTCCTAATCATGGCTTAGTTTTTCTGGTGACCAGCCCCCTTCCAGGAACTCTCCAAGAGTCTCCTGATTAGAATAAAAGATGCTCTTATTATCCAGGAACTTCCAAGGAATTTAGGAGCTCTGTGTCAGATGCCCTTATCACTTAGGAAATTATAATGGTCTTAGGAGCTCTGTGTCAGGAACCAAGCCCAAAGACCCAATATTAGAAATAAGATTATTCTAGCATTCCTATTTTCAGGGGTTTTTAGGAGCCCTGTGTCAGGACCAGGGGGTGGAGGCAACTATATATCTTTCCTATTATTTCACAATACCCTTTTCTGGTCTTTCTCCCTTTTCTATCTCACTTTCCCCACTCTGTCACCTTTACTCCCTTGGATGATATCCCAAATAAACTACCTGAGCTCAGGTTCCTTCTCAGGACGTGCTTTCAAGGTACTATCTCAGTGGCTTAACCCATATTTTCCCTTTTTTATCTGCCCTGCCCACTTGTCTGACAGCAGAACTATGGAAGGCATCTACACATATACTGAAAAACTGATAATAAGTTTTAAATATATTTTCCTTAATTCTGGAGGTAATGAAAACCAATATTTACATTTGGGCAGGATTTTTGCCTCAGCAGAAGGGAGCTGCTTCACCCAAAGTTATGTACTCTCCCCAGAGAGGGCAGTTCACTTCATCTAACTTATGATGCAGGGATTCAAAGCTCAACCTCCCTTGCCTCAATTTTATATAAGCCTGAAGGGAATTCCCAGCTTCAGAGCCCTAATGGAATTGGGATCATCTGAAGCTTCTGTTACAACTCCATCATAGTTCAACTTTGGCTTTTGTCCATTCCTACTTCTCTTACCTCCCTACAGCCATCACTCCCAAGAGCATTTCTCAATTGACCTCCTCCATATCACTCTCTGGTTCACTGTCTGTGTTCAGGTGGTGCTAGGAGTGGTCCTAAGAAGTAGAATCTAAAATGGGCTTTTGGAACTAGATCATCCACTGGCCAGCTGGCAATGAGGACTCCATCACAGGTATTAAGTGGAGTACTGATTGCCCCTGGCTTGCTATTGTGCTGTAATAGTTAACATTGGTGGTGAACTGTGATGGATACCAGCGGAAGGGAATGCCTTGGCTGGTGCAGTTATGTCAGGGACTCAAGAGGTAAAGGGAAAGCAGTCATTGTAGACAACAGAATCAGATAACTGTTGCTTTAAACTGCTCCTGATTTAATGGAATGAAATATATAGAGATTCCAGAAACAGACCTACACTTATACAGTAAAGATCTTCAACAGAGGTGCCAAATCAATTTGGTGGGAAAAGATCCTCAAAACAAATGGCTCTGGAACACCTGGAAATCCAGGTGGATAACCACATACCTTGACCCAGTCTCATACCATACACAAAAATTAATTCAATATGAATCTTAAACTTAAAGCAAAATCTAAAACTACTGAGCCTTTAGAAGATAACATAGGAGAATAACTTAGGGCAGGTGTCTTAGTCAATTTGTGCTGCTACGATACCTGAGACTGAGTAGTTTATAAAGGACAGACATTTATTTTTCACAGTTCTGGTAGCTGGGAAACCCAAGGTCAAGGCATTAGCATCTGGTGTCGTTGAGGGCCTTTTTTTGCTGCATTCTCACATGGCAGAAGGTGGAAGGGCAAAAAAGGGACAAACTCTCTTCATAAAGACCTTTTATAAGGGCACCTAATCCCATTCATGAGGGTGGAGCCCTCATGACTCAATCACCTCCAAAAAGCCACACCACCCAATACTGTTGCACTGGGCATGAAGTTTCAATATGAATTTTGAAGGGAACAAAAGCATTCAAACCATAGCAATAGGCAAATATTTTTTTAAACAGAATAAACAGCAATAATAATTAAAAAATGATAAACAATACTTCCTCAAAATTAAAAAAAAATTCTGTTTATGAGAAGACAATAATAAGAAAATAATTAGGCAAGCCATAGGCTGTGATAAAATATTATAAATTTATATTAAATAAAGGACTAGAATCCAGAATGTACAAAAAATTTCTTCCATTCAGTAATAAAAAATTTGGCAAAATATTTGAATAGTTCAGACACTGCATAAGTAAACATGATTAATAAGCACATACAAAAACTCATTCATGTCATTACTTATCAGGGATGTGAACTATAAACACAATTAGATACTTCTTCACACCTGTTAGAATGGCTAAAATTATAGACTAGCAACAATAAATGTTGACAGGGATCTAGAGCAACTGAAATTCTTATATGTTGCTGGAGAAGGTGTAAATGGTACAATCACTTAGAATATAATGTGGCAGGTTTTTATAAACTTAAACACAACCTCTATGACTCAGAAATTATACTACTAGGTATTTACCCAGGGAAAATAAAAGAGTGTGTCTAAAAAGACTTAACTGAAATTTCACAGTAGCTTTATTTGCAATAGCCAGAAGCTGGAAACAATCTACATTTCCATCAAAAGGAGAATGGATAGACTAACTTTAGTATATTTATATAATACTATTCAATCATAAAAAGGCATTAAATATTGATATATGTAGCAACATGGATGAATCTCAAAAACATTATGGTAAGGGAAAAAAGCAAGGCACATGAGAGCACAGTGTGTATGACGATCTAGAACAAGCAAAACCAATCTACCGTATAGTGAAAAAGATCACAATAGTAGTTTCTTCTGAGAGTGAAGGTTGCCTAGGAAAGAGCACTTGGGAACTTTCAAGTGTGACGGAAAATTATTTATATTGATATGGGTCTGGTTATATGGGCATATCCATTTCTCTACTCATCAAACTGTAACACTTAAAGCCAGAGCATTTCAATGTATATAAATTATACTTCAATAAAAGAAAGACAGACTAAAAAAAGTAAGTACACCAAGGGTCTTTATAAAAAATTTGAATACAGGCTTTCTTGAACTTGACTAACTTTCACATTCTCTGCCTTTTAATAATTTGTTGAGGAAATGATCATATTAGTGTCTTTACATGAATAAATTGCTGTCAAAAATTCCTTATCTGGAAATCCATTCTGAGAAAACAGAAGTACAAATCAGGAGATCTCAGCAAGATGGCAGACTAGAAGCAGCTTGCGTGCATCACTTTCAAGGAGAGGATTGAAAATTGCAGGAGGATGCCCACTTATGGATGGCTGTTCTTGGAACATGGTAAAACTCTGGAGAAGTGACAGAGGACGTCTAGAGTGAAGGAGAAGGTGAGTGGGTGATTAATTCTGCAAGATAGGCAGGAACCTGGGGGAGGAATCCACACGTGGGGAGTGTCAAGAGGAGAGAGCCATGGGGCTCCACACTCATCCTGCACACACTGCAGCCAGAACTGTGAGGGTCTGACCCTCCACCACCACAAACCTCTGGACTGATCAGGGAGCTGCTCGGAATCTGTGCAGAGCAATTGCACTGGAAAGTCAGCAGCAGGGATTTGGGGCTACCAATCCCAGGTTACTGTAACTGATACCATTATGAGTTCTCAGATACACAGCAGCCTTTGCATCACTCCTACCAAGCTGGGGAGAGAGCAGGCAGAGTGGATGCTCCCCTGTGTTGTACACCGTGACTGGGAGTCAAGTACCCCTCCTTCCCAATGTGCGATCTGAGCAGAGGGGTCACCTCAGACACCACTTGAGAAGCTTTATGGTGACTACTTCAGTGGAACCAGGGCAGGAGGAGAACCCCCTCCATTCAGCACCCTCAACCTGCAGACCCAGCCTCCGTGACCCCCATATTACCACCCATCCCACACAGCTCCACCCTTACAGTCCCTTTGCTATAGGAACCAGCCTGTGTGGAACAACTTCTGCACTTTCCACTCTGCAGTCTGACCCTGCAGCCCCACCCATGTAGTTTCTTCCCTGCCTCCAGGCTGCAGCTCTGCCTGCCTCCTGAGGCTTCAGTGCTGCCCGTGGGTCTCAAGGCTCTGTCCCTATGGCTCTAGTGCTCCTCCCAGGCTTGGACTCAGCCCCTGAGATTCCAGTACTGTGCCTAAACCCCAAGACCCCACTGCTAAGTCTCCATCATGGCCACTGGGCCTGTGGAACTGCCCCAAGATCCAATACTCTGACAGAGACCTCTATGTCTTGAGCCCCATTACACCTGGACCTGGTTCAAGTGAATGTCCATAGCCCAGACACCCATCACCACTGCCTAGCTTGCCTCACCCTGCTGCCACTGTCACCTCTTTGGGGGGACCAAAAGCACAGCAATCCCCCCAAATGGGGTCTAACTCAACTCCCAACAAAAATCTGGGGAACAACCCACCACCCCACGTGAATATCATCCAGCACTGACTTGAACTGTGACAATCACTGTGACAAGTGAATGGACAAACCAGAACACCTGCACTACAGGCTCTCAGTGCACCTGACCCTCTGCTGCTGGGTCAACATTCCAGAGTAGGACACAAAAATGCCATCTAGAGACCAGCCCTTGTTTTCACAAAGTAAGAGAGTTCCCAGTGAAGGAGAAGAGGTTCCCTGAAAACCTATCAGCCCTGAGCTGAGAGAAGAAGATTCAGATGAAAAGAAATCAGCAAAAAAACCTCTGACAACATGAAAAAACAAACAAACAAACAAACAAACAAACAAACAAACAAAAAAACAAACAAAAACAGTTTAACATCCCCAAGGGATCAGAATAGATGTACAGTAGTGTACCCCAACCAAAAGGAAATTGTCAAAATGTCAGAAATGGAATTAAGAATATGGATGGCAAATAAAATAAGTGGAATTGAAAGGAAAGTTGAAAATGAACAAAAAGAAACAAAAAAATTTTCAAGAAATCAAGAAAAAAATGAAAAATTCATTAAAGAGCTATATAACATAAGCAAGGATATAAATAGAACTTGAAGAAATGAAAGAGTCATTTAGGGAATTTCAAAATACAGTAGAAAGCTTCAACAACAGGCTTAACCAAACAGAAGAAAGAATCTCAGAGCTCGAAGACAAGGCTTTTGAGATAACCCAGTCATTCAAAGATGCAGAAAAGAGAACAAAGAAAACTGAGTGATCATTCAAAGAAATATGGTACTATGTGAAATGAATTAATATATGAATTATAGGTATCCCTGAGGGAGAAGAAAGAAAAAAGCATGGAAAAATCTATACAAGGTAATTACTGAGGAAAATTTCCCTGATATTACCAGAGATTCAGATATCCAGATACAAGATGGACATCAAATTCTGGGAAGATTCAAAACAAATAGGACATCTCCAAGACACATAGTAATCAACATGGCCAAAGTCAAAATGAAGGAGAAAATTCTACAAAGAGCAAGATGAAAGCAACAACTAACCTGCAAAGAAAAACCCATCAGACTAACTGTAGGCTTCTCAGCAGAGACCTTATGAGACAGAAGGGATTGGGGCCCCACCTTTAGTCTTCTTAAACAGAAAAACTGCCAGTCAAGAATCTTGTATCCTGCAAAAATAAGTTTCATAAAAGAGAAATAAAGGCTTTTCCAGATAAGCAAACATAGACGGAATTTGTCACAACTAGACCTGTCTTACGGGAAATACTCAGATCTACATTACACATAGATCAGCATGATAGATACCCATCAGTATAAAATCACCCAAAATCTAAAGCTCACAGCTCCTATAAAGCAATAGCACAAGAGGAAAAACAAAGCAATAAGGTACTACCCAACATAATGAACAGAACGGCATCCCATATATTAATATTATCACTCAAAATAAATGTTCTGAATGTTCCACTGAAAAGACATAGATTGGCTAAATGGATGAAAAAACATAACCTAAGTGTCTGCTGTCTCCAGGAGACTCATCTAACCCACAAGGACGCACACAGACTCAAGGTGAAAGGATGTAAAAAAAAAAAAAAAATCCACACAGAGACCAAAAGAGAATAGGTGTAGCCACTCTCATATCAGATAAAATTGACTTTAATTCAACAATGGTAAAGAAAGACAAAAATAGTCATTATATAATGGTAAAGGATGCAATTCAACAAGAAGACATAACAATTCTAAATATATATATGCACCTAACAGATGAGCTCCCAAATTCTTGAAACAAATCCTACTAGAGCTCAGCAAAGAGACAAAACAGTAACATGGTAATTGCGGGGGACTTTAACACCCTACTGACAGGACTGGACAGATCATCAAAACAGAAAATAAATAAAGAAACCCTGGATTTAAATGGGATTCTGAAACAAATGGACTTAACAGACATTTATAGAACATTATATCCCCAAACTACTGAATAAACATTCTTTTTGTCAGCACATAGGACATCCTCCAAGATCAATCATATCTAATAGGCCCCAAAACATGTCTCCACAAATTAAAAAAAATTGAAATGTATATTCTCAGACCACACTAGAATAAAACTAGAAATCAATTTCAAGGCAAACCCTCAAATCTACACAAAATCATGGAAATTAAACAACCTGCTACTGAACAATCATTGGGTCAATGACAAAATTAAGATAGAAATAAAGTGATTCTTTGAACTAACAACAAAGGGGACACAAGTTATTAAAATATAAGGAATTCAGCAAAAGCAGTTCTGAGGGGAAAATTCATAGCCTTAAATGCCTACATGAAAAAGACAGAAAGATCACAAATTAACAACCTAATGTCACATCTCAAGGAACTAGAAAAAGAAGAGCAAACCAAATCCAAAGCCAGCAGAAGAAAAGAAATAGTGAAGCTTAGAATGGAAATAAATGAAATGGAACCTGAAAAAAATAATACAAAGTATCAATGACACAAAAAGTTGTTTCTTTGAAAAGACAAGAAAATTGATAGACTCCTTGCTAGATTAACCAGAAATAGAAGAGAAAAGACCCAGTCAGAAATGAAGAAGAAGATATTACAACTGATCCTATAGAAATACAAAATAACATCAATGAATATGATGAAAATCTCTATGCACATAATCAGAAAATGTAAAGGAAATGGGCAAATTCCTGGAAATATACAACTCCTAAAACTCAATCAGAAAGAAATAGAAATCCTGAACAAACCAATAATCAGTGGTGAGATTGAAGCCATTATAAACATATCTCCCAACAACAACAGAAAAGCCCCAGACTAGATGGATTCATAGCAGACTTTTACCAGATCTACAAAGAAGAAATGGTACACATCCTTCAGAAATTATTCCATAGCATTGAGAAGGAGGGAATCTTCCCTAACTCATTCTGTAAAGCCAGTATTACCTTGATACTAAAGCCAGGAAAGGACACAACAAATAAGAAAACTACAGACCAATATCCCTTATAAATATAGATGCAAAAATCCTCAACAAAATCCAAGCAAACCAAGTTCAATAAGACATCAAAAAAATAATTCACCATGATAAAGTGAGCTTCATCCCAGGGATGTAAGACGGTTCAACACATGTAAATCAACATATGTGATTCATCACACAAACAGAAGCAAAAACAACGACCATATCATCATCTCAATAGATGCAGAAAAAGCATTAAACAAAATCCATCACCATTTCATTACAAAAACCCTCAACAAACTAGGCACAGAAAGAACATACCTCAAAATAATAAAAGCCATACATGACAAACCCACAGCCAACATCATACTGAATGGGGAAAAGTTGAAAGAATCATCCCCCTCACCCCCCACCAAGAAGTGGAACAAGACAAGGGTACCCACTGTCACCACTTCTGTTCAGCATAGTACTGGAAGTCCTAGCCAGAGTAATCATTGAAGAGAAAGAAAGGGTATCCAAATTGGGATAGAGGAGGCCAAACTATCACTTTTCACTGACAATATGATCTTGTATCTAGAAAACCCCAAAGATTCCAATAAAAGATTCCTAGAATGGATAAATAAATTCAACAAAGTCTCAAGTTATAAAATCAATGTACACAAATCAGTAGCATTTCATATACAAGTAAGAGTCAAGCTGAGAGTCAAATCAAAGACTCAATGCTATTCACAATAGCTACAAAGAAAATAAAATGGTTACTAATATACTTAAAACAAGGAGGTGAAAAATCTTTACAAGGAGAATTACAAAACACTGATAGGAATCTAATACGACAAAAACAATTGGAAAAAATGTCTCATGGCTCATGGCTTGGTAGAATCAACATTGTTAAAATGTCCATACTGCCCCAAGTCATTTACAGATTAAATGAAATTCCCATCAAAGTACCAATGTCATATTTCATAGATCTAGAAAAAATTCTATGCTTCATTTGGAATTAAAAAAGGGCTTGAATAGGCAAAGCAGTCTTAAGCTGAAAGAACAAATCTGGAGGCATCACATTACCAGACTTCAACTTATGTTATAAGGTTATAGCAACCAAAACAGCATGGTATTGGTATAAAAGTGGAGACACAGATCAAAGGAACAGAACAGAGAACCCAGATATAAAACCATCTACCTACAATCAACTGATCTTCAACAAAGCAGACAAGAAGATACATTGGGGAAAGGAAACCTTATTCAGTAAATGGTACTGGGAAAACTGGATAGCCACATACAGAAGAATGAAACAGGACCCCTATCTCTCATCAAAATTAATTCAAGATGGATTAAAGACTTAGACATAAGGCTGTGGTCTCCAACCCCCAGGCTGCAGCCTACTACCTATCTGTGGCCTGTTAGGAACCACGAGGTATATCATCACCTGAGCTCCTCCTCCCACCTTGCACCCTGTCCCGTGGAAAATTGTCTTCCATGAAACTTAGGAACTAGGTTCACAGCAAGAGGTAAGCAGCAGGTGAGTGAGGGAAACTTGTTCTTTATTTACAGCTACTCCCCATCACTCATATCACCACATGAACTCTGCACCCCTGTCCCCTATCTGTGGAAAAATTGTCTTCCATGAATCGGTCCTTGGTGCCAAAAAGTTTAGGGACTGCTGATGTAAGGCATGAAACCACAAAATTCTTGAAGAAAATATAGGAAAAATTGTTTTAAACATTGGCTTAGGCAAAGAATTTATGACTAAGACCCCAAAGGCAAATACAGCAACAACAAAAATAAATAAATGGGACTTGATTAAATTAAAAACCTGCACAAACAGGAAATAATCAACAGAGTAAATAGACAACCTACAGAATGGGAGAAAATATTTGCACACTATATATCTGATGAAGGGCTGATATTTAGAATCTATACCCAGATAAATCAGCAAGAAAAAAAAAACACCCCCATTAAAAGTGGCAAAAGACATGAACAAAATGTTTTCAAAAGACAATATACGAATGGCCAACAAACATAAACAAATGCTCAACATAACCAATCATCAGGGAAATGTAACTTAAAATCACAATGAAATACCACCTTACCCCTGTTAGAATGGCTACTATTAAATCCAAAAACACTAGATACTGACATGAATACAGAGAGAAAAGAATGCTTATGCACTGTTAGTGGGACTGCAAACTAGTACAACCTCTATGGAAAACAATATGGAGACTTCTCAAAGAAATAAATATAGACTTACCATTCAATCCAGCCATCCTACTACTAGGTATCTACCCAAAGGAAAAAAGTCATTTTATCAAAAAAAAAAGAAGCAAAAACCCCCCAAAACCCTACCTGAATGTGTACTTGAATGTTTATTGCAGCACAAGTCACAATTGCAAAGATGTGGAGTCAACCTAGGTGCCCATCAATTCATGAATGGATTAACGAAATGTGGTATGTATATACTATGGAGTACTACTCAGCCATAAAAAGGAATGAATTAATGTCTTTTGCAGCAATTTGGATGCAACTGGAGACCATTATCCTAAGAGAAGTATCTCAGGTAGCAAAAACAAACACCACATGTACTGTGTAATAATTTGGAACTAATCTATGGGCATACATGGGCACAGAGAAGTAAAAGGAATTGAAAATTCATATGGAGGGGGTGAAAGGGAGGGATAAAAACCTACCTGTTTGGTACTATAGACACTATTAGGATGATGGGCACACTAATAGCCCCGACTTAAGTATCATAAAAGGTATCCATGTGACAAAAACATTTTTACCCCCCAAATATTTTGTAATAAAAAAGAAGTACAGACCAAAATGAATTTGAAAAGTCATTTATTGATGTGTTTTTTTATTTATTTTATTTATTTTTTTATTTCAGCATATTATGGGGGTACAGATGTTTAGGTTATGTATGTTGCCCTTGTCGCCCCCTCCCTCCCAAGTCCGAGTTTCAAGTGTGTCCATCCCTCGGATGGTGCACATTGCACTCTTTGTGTATGTATATACCCATCCCCTCCTGCCCCCTCCCCCCACCCCCTGCCTGACATCCAATAGATGTTATTCTTATATGTGCATTTATGTGTTGATCAGTTAATACCAATTTGATGGTGAGTACATGTGGTGCTTGTTTTTCCATTCTTGGGATACTTCACTTAGTAGAATGTGTTCCAGCTCTATCCAGGAGAATACAAGAGGTGTTATATCATCATTCTTTCTTAAAGCTGAATAGTACTCCATGGTATACATATACCACATTTTATTAATCCACTCATGTATTGACACTTGGGTTGTTTCCACATCTTTGCAATTGTGAATTGTGCTGCTATAAACATTCGGGTGCAGGTGTCTTTTTTATAGAGTGTCTTTTGTTCTTTTGGGTAGATGCCCAGTAATGGGATTGCTGGATCAAATGGTAATTCTACTTGTATTTCTTTAAGGTATCTCCATATTGCTTTCCACAGAGGTAGCACTAGTTTGCAGTCCCACCAGCAGTGCATGAGTGTTCCTATCTCTCCGCATTCATGCCAACATTTATTGTTTTGGGACTTTTTGATGAAAGCCAATCTCACTAGAGATAAGTGGTATCTCATTGTGGTTTTGATTTGCATTTCCCTGATGATTAGAGATATTGAACATTTTTTCATATGTTTTTGGGCCATTATTCTGTCTTCTTTTGAAAAGTTTCTGTTCATGTTCTTTGCCCACTTTTTGATAGGGTTGTTTGATTTTTTCTTGTTGATTTTCCTGAGTTCTAAATAGATTCTAGTTATCAGCCCTTTATCAGATTTGTAGCATGCAAAAATTTTCTCCCATTCTGTAGGTTGTCTGTTTGCTCTTGTGACAGTTTCTTTGGCTGTGCAGAAGCTTTTTAATTTGATCAGGTCCCATTTATTTATTTTGGTTGCTGCTGTGATTGCCTTTGGGGCCTTCTTCATAAATTCTTTGCCTAGGCCAGTGTCTAGGAGACTGTTTCCAGGGTTTTCCTCTAGAATTCTAATAGTTTCACTCCTTAGGTTTAAGTCTGTTACCCAGCGTGAGTTGATTTTTGTGAGAGGTGAAAGGTGCGGATCCTGATTCAGTCTTCTACATGTGGCCATCCAGTTTTCCCAGCACCATTTATTGAATAAAGATTCTTTTCCCCAGTGTATGTTTTTGTCTACTTTGTCAAAGATTAGATGGCTATATGAGGATAGTTTTATATCTGGGTTCTCAGTTCAGTTCCCCTGGTCAATGGCTCTATTTTTGTGCTAGTACTAAGCTGTTTTGGTTACTGTGGCCTTATAATAAAGTTTGAAGTCTGGCAAATTGATACCTCCCATTTAGTTTTTATTGCCTAGAATTGTATTTGCCATGCAGGGTCTTCTCTGGTTCCATACGAAGCGTAAAATTAATTTTTCTACATCTGTGAAGAATGGTGTTGGTATTTCAATAGGGATTGCATTAAATATGTAGATCACTTTGGGTATTATAGACATTTTAACAATGTTGATTCTGCCGACCCAAGAGCATGGTATGGTTTTCCACCTGTTTACGTCCTCTGCTATTTCCTTCCTCAATGTTTCATAGTTCTCCCTGTAGAGGTCTTTTACCTCCTTAGTTAAATATATTCCTAGATACTTAATTTTCTTTGTTGCTATTGTAAAGGGAATTGAGTCTTTGATTAGGTTCTCAGTATGACTGCTATTGGCGTATATGAAAGCCTCTGATTTGTGTGTATTGATTTTATATACTGAGACTTTACTGAACTCATTTTTCAATTCCAGGAACCTCTTGGTTGAATACATGGGGTTTTCTTGACATAATATCATCTCATCATCAAACAGTGAGAGTTCGATCTCTTCTGTTCCCATTCGTATGCCTTTAATTCCACTCTCTTGCCTGACTGCTGTGGTCAGGACTTCCAGCACTATGTTGAATAGAAATGGAGATAGTGGGCAACATTTTCTGGTTCCAGTTCTAAGTGGGAATACTTTCAATTTTTCCCCATTCAGTATGATGTTGGCTGTGGGTTTGTCATAAATGGCTTGTATCATTTTTAGGTAAGCCCCGTCTATGCCTATTTTGTTAAGCATTCTTATCATAAAAGGGTGTTGAAGTTTGTCAAATGCTTTTTCTGCATCTATTGAGAGAATCATATGGTTTTTCTTTTTGCTTCTGTTTATGTGGTAAATTATGTTTATAGATTTGAGTATTTTGAACCATCCCTGCATCTCTGGGATGAAGCCCACTTGGTCATGATGGATTATTTTCTTAATAAGCACCTGGATTAAGTTAGCTAGAATTTTGTTGAGAATTTTTGCATCTATATTCATAAGGGATATTGGTCTATAGTTTTCCTTTTTTGTTGCATCCTTTCCTGGTTTTGGTATCAGGGTTATGTTGGCTTCATAAAATGTGTTGGGGAGGAATCCGTCCTTCTCGATGTTGTGGAATGATTTCTGCAGGATAGGCACCAGTTCTTCTTTGTAGGTGTGGTAAAATTTGGTGTGAAACCATCTGGTCCAGGACTTTTCTTTTTAGGAATGTTTTTATTGCTGTTTCAATTTCAGTCCTTGATATTGGTCTGTTCGGGAATTCTGTTTCTTCCTGGTTGAGTCTAGGGAGGCTGTGTGTTTCTAAAAATTTGTCCATTTCCTCCACATTTTCCAGTTTGTGTGCATAAAGGTTTTTGTAATATTCATAAATTATATCTTGAATCTCCACGGCATCGGTTGTAACTTCTCCTTTTTTGTTCCTGATTGAACTTATCAGGGATTTTTCTTTTCTGTTTTGCGTTAGTTTAGCCAAAGGCATGTCAATTTTGTTTATTTTTTCAAAGAACCAACTTTTTGTTTTTTTAATCTTCCGTATAGTTTCCCTGTTGTCAATTTCATTTAGTTCTGATTTGATGTTATTAATTTCCCTTCTTCTGCTGGGTTTGGGGTCAGTCTGTTCTTCTTTTTCCAGTTCTTTCTGTCAATTCGTTAGGTTGTCTATTTGTGATCTTTTTGACTTTTGGATATGGGCATTTATGGAAATAAACTTTCCTCTCAGGACTGTTCTGGCTGTGTCCCACAGATTTTGATAACTCGTGTCACTTTCATCATTTAGTTCAAAGAATCTTTTGATTTCTATCTTTACTTCCTCGTTTATGAAGGAATCGTTCGGCATAACATTGTTTAATTTCCATGACTTTGTGTAGAGATGAGAGTTTCTGTTGGGGTTGATTTCTATTTTTATTCCACTGTGATCTGAGAAGATACATGGCATGATTTCCATTTTTTTAAATTTTTTGAGACATGCTTTGTGTCCTAGAATATGGTCAATCTTAGAGAATGTCCCATGAGCTGATGAGAAGAATGTATATTTGGTGGTTTTTGGGTAGAATGTCCTATAAATGTTAGTCAGGCCCATTTGTTCTAGAGGTCTGTTTAAGTCCATTGTTTCTTTGTTAATTTTTTGTTTGGAGGATCTGTCCTGTGCTGTCAGTGGGGTGTTGAAGTCTCCAACTATTTTGGTGTTGCTGTCTATCAATTTGTTTAGATCAAGTAGAGTTTGCTTTATGAATCTGGGTGCACCTAAGTTGGGGGCATACATATTTAGGATTGTTATGTCTTCTTGTTGAACTGTACCCTTCACCATTATATAGTGACCCTCTTTGTCTTTCATTACTTTTGTTGATTTAAAAACTAAGTTATCTGAGATCAAAACTGCCACACCAGCCTTCTTTTGGCTTCCATTTGCTTGAAATATTGATTTACACCCCTTTACCTTGAGTCTAAATGCAATCCTTGCAGGTTAGAT
>RJWJ010014208.1:0-16813 GCA_004363605.1 Indri indri | reverse complement strand
CTATGACTGACTTATTTAATTGGAAGGAGTTGTCTTCAATCTCTGAGATTCTTCTGTTTGATCTATGCTGTTCTTGAGGCCTTCCACTGTGTTTTGTAGTTCCCTAAATAAGCCTTTCATTTCCAAGAGATTGGTTTGATTTTTCTTTAATATTTCAATTTCTTTAGTGAATTTTTCTTCCAATCCTGGATTTTTTTTTTGTGGTTTCTTTGTGTTGGTCATCCATTTTTTCTTGCATATCATTGAGTTTTCTTACAATCCATGTTTGAAATTCTTCTTCTATCATTTTAGTGTTCTGAGTTTGGTTTATGTCAATTGCTAGGGAGCTGTTGTTCCTCTTTGGGGGTGTGCTTTCTGTTTGATTTTTCATACTTCCAGAGTCCTTTCACTGGTTCCTTCCCATCTGGATCAGTTGTTCCTTCTTGCCTTATATTTTTGTTTGGATAATGACACACCCTGTTTAGTCTCTGAGCCAGTAGGCGGTGTTTGTGGGTGAGATTCGATCACACCCTTTATGATGAATCAGTAGATGCAGTAAAAGGGTGTGCAGAATGGCCTCCCTGTCAGTAGGTGACACTTGCTGGGAGGAGTGAGCTGCAGTGCTGTTTTTGAGTCCTGTAGCCAGCTCTTGTTCCTCTGGAGAGGCCCTCTTGTGCCTCGGGTGGTGGGTGGGGCCCTGGGATTTCCAGGTGTGTCCTTATTCTCCACCTGAGTGGGGGCAGGTCCGGGAGTGAGTCTGGGTGGGGCTGAGTTGGGTAAGCCTGCCCTCAGGCTCCACAACTGCTGTTGTCAGGGGTCAAAGGTCTGTTCTTTGCTTCTGTGCAAAGCTGGTGGCAGGGGCTGAAATGGCTCCACTCAGCTCAAAGTCTGGGCTTAGGAGGTGGGGCTGAGACCCACACTCTGGAGCAGGTCTTGCTCCCCTCCAACCTCCCCCTCTCTGTGGCCTCTCCCAGGCCTCTACCAGCAAGCAGGACCTCAGGCTGATGGATCTCACCTGGCTATGATGTGGGCCGGGAGGTTCCCTACCCAGGATCGCAGCCTGAGCTGGGTGCACAGCCCTCTTTTGGGAGGAGGGTTGCCGCTCAGGCACGCTGATGTGCCCCTGAAGGTGCACACTCCTCAGTAGGCTCCTTCACGGATCTCCCTTCTGTACCCCAGGGCAGTGCACTCATGACCTGGGTGTATGGGGTCTGCTCTGCAGGCCTGTCCCCTGGGCCCTAGAGATCAATCCCTTACCCTGCCAGGGGGAGGGGTGCTGGTCTTGAACCACCTACAGGGTGCCTAAGCTGGATCGATTTCACTCCACCTCGGGATTTTCCCTGCTCTCCTGGAGTCCCCAGGCAAGGAGCACCTGGGAGAGCTGGCAGGTAGACAGCTTGCAGTCTGAGTACCCCTCGGTCTGCTGTAGGGCCCCAAACGGAAAGGTCTCATTCCTTGGAGATGCCTCCGTGTGATGGCTAAATTGTCTCTCTGGGCACTCACGGGTAGCGCAGGGGAAGGAGAGAATGGAGCAATATGGCATCTGCTGATAGGCTCAGGTCTGTGCCTGGGGAGGTGCCCCAAGGGAGCTGGGAGCCCGGCGCTGTGTCTGCAAGAGGCCACTGTTCACTGGCGGCAGCTGTCTTTGGGCTGTTGTTGTCAGGTCTCTCCAACCACTCAGGAGTCCACCAACAGTCCGACATGCAAGGGAGGGGAAAGTTATCTGCACCACCTACCCTTGTCGCTTGTCTCCAAGCCTGTTAGAGACCTTTGTCCTTCCAGTTCTCCGCAACGTCTTCCTGTGGAGTCTCCTGTAGTTTCAGGCACCCTTCCTTCTGACCCTCACCCGATCTATGTTTTTCTGCTAGTTTATGTTTTTCACTTTCTTCTAAAATCTGTCTTTTTTGCAGAGACACTCTGGTGGCTTTTCTCGTCTGCCATCTTGGCTCCTCCCCATATTGGTGTGTTTTGATATTCTATTTGCATTAAATGAAACCAAAGTGGTCAAAAAATTATGGTATATTTACAAAATGGATTATTTCATAGCATAATTGTTATATAATGAGGAAATATTAATAATAAATTAACATTATCAAATAATACAGAATATAGAATTACACAGATAGCATTATTTCACCCATGCAAATAATATGTGCCTGTGAAACTCTGGACAAATATTCACCAGATTGTTGATAACCATAATTTCTGGGGTTATAGATGACTTTTATCTTATTTAAATTTTATTTTTTTATATTTCTACTCCTTTTATAATCTGAAATAGATCATAAGAGTTATAAAGTTTAACAGTAAATGAAAATAAAACCTAATAAAGCCCTGAGCTTTTATTCTTTGCTTTTCTACAGCCTCTTGACTTTGGGTAAATTATCTATGGAAGCATGTGGGAAACCCACCATGCTTTCTCAAAAATCAACTGCTCAGTTGCAGAAAGAGGATATTGAATTAGATTTTTTTTTTCCTTCCTGATGAAACCTGCTCCTCTCTCCCCTCTGGCTCTCTCCCCATCTCTCTTCTCTGTCCTGCTCCAATTCTGCTAGTCTCTGAACCATGAAGAGCAGTGATGCTCTTTAGGAGATTTTAGCAAACGCTGATATCACTAACATCCATGCCATTCTAGAAATACATTTAATTTGGCTCCATTTCGTAGTCTGCAAACTTGTTTTAATCAAAATTGGAATCAGTGAGATAAGAAGTCGGGTACATCTCAGCCCCACTGTTTGGTATTTTGCTAAAATTAAGTGAGCTCAGGATCCTGCAAGAGATCTCCCTGTACAAGAAGGGTTTCTGTAAGCCTGCAGGCATTGGGCACAGTGATTGCTGTAGAAAAACAATTTTTAACATCAAATCAGTTCATTAAAACCAAGGCAATGAATAATTGCCTGTAAGAGGAGGTTAAGGAGAGTGAGGAAAGAAAAAGGAATGTCAAAAATCATTCTACAGGGTTTTATTTTATTTACCCAAAAGCAAATCTGAAGGTTGCTACAGGACAGTGCACATAAAACAGGTCTGCACAGGGAATCTCCTATAGAAAATACGCTTTTTTTTGCCTGCTTCACTGGCAGTTCACAGTAGAAATACATTCAATTCCACATAGTAATAGTGCTTTAATAACAGATGAAAATATGTTTTATGGTGTGTGTTGATAACTAAATGCTTATCCTATATATAGAAATTCAAATAATTGGAATTTCTCATAGCCAGCATCCAGTTGAGACCACTGAAGAATACCTTGATATGGAAGGTTAAAGTCAATAGACTGTGTTTTGGTTATATTTCAGAAGATGTCTGCTGTATGTTTAATATACTACATTTGTATTATGGGCTCTGCTTCCTGTAAATCTGAGGTCTCTCTTTCTTCAATGAATGAGGAGATAAGCAATTGAATTTGAAAGATACTTTATGCAACAGAAAAGCAATTTTGTTCCTGGTTATCAGAGGGCAAGAAGTGAACTAGCAATTGAATGCTAAATATTTTTAACCCTTGGGATTCTGGTTTGCTTTAGTGGTAAAGACTATATTTTTCAATCCATCCCAGCTATTATGTTTCATATAATGAAGGGACAGTTTTTGAAAATTTAGTCAATTTGAAGTAATTATCTATTACTCTTTCTAGGTATGGATTTTATGTTACAGAATCTCAAATTTCCATTTTTAAAAAAGGAAGGAAAGAAGGAAGATTTTCATTTCTACCAATGAGGACACATGTTTTGCTATGATGAATGTCACTTTGTGATGGACTGGTGTTGGTTTTAACGATTGTTCCTAATGATCTCTGAAGTTCTAGGTGCTTCCGTGGTAAAATAAAAGAGGCTGGCATTTTCCTATCACATTTCATGGTGAAAACCTCTTGGCCCAGCTCCACTTGCTCTTCATAAATAATTTTTAACAGAATTATATGACTTAAAAACCACCTGGACCTGATTTAGATGACCAGATCTTGGACCTTGAGCCTGAGACTGCTGCTGAAATGGGGTGAGACTCCCAGGGGTCTTGGGAGAGGGCGCTTGTGGGAGAGCTATGAGCCACTAGAAACTGGAGAGCAAACAATTGGAGTTTGTTTTATTGGCGACCCCAATAAATGATGCCTCTTGGTATTCACACACACACAAAATTACTTACTTTAAATTCTTTATTCCTGAATCTTTAAGATTAATAGCACTGTATTGATTATTTAGGGATATATCTGGCACTGTTTTTTAGTCAATATTTCTCTAAATTGTAACCTGACAAAATGTGATGTTATTTGGGCTATTAGTTTATATCATACTGTGGTAGCCAGCATCCAAAATGGCCCCCAAGATCTTCACCTTCTGTTGTTGGTGCCCTTGTGTACTCCTTACCCAAAATGCTGGTGATGGAGTTGGTCTTTGTGATTGTACAGGGCAGAAGTGATGCTGTGTCTTCGGAGGCTTCATCATGTGAGACACTGCCACTTCTGCCTTGTTCTCTTGGATCACTTTCCATGCTGTGAAGACACTCATCCTTATGGAAAGGTCCATGTGGCAGTGACCTGAATGAGGCCTCCTGACAACAACCAGAACCAATTTACCAATCATGAGGGTGAGATATCCTAAAAGTGGATCCTCCAGCTAAACCTAATAACTGCAGCCTTGGCTAACATGGTGGTAACCTCATGAAAAACCCTGAACCAGATCACTGAGCTAGTCCATGCTCAGATTCCTGACCCGCAGAAATTTTAAGGGATAGCATATATATACTGCTGTTGTGTGCTGCTAAGTGTTGGAGTAATTTGCATGCAATAATAAATAATACAATACTTGAAAGAGCCTCTAAAGCACAAAAACTCAGGTTTCTCATTTGAACAGAATTTTGTAGAACCATGCTGAAGATGAGAGTAACTTTGGGAGTTTGATAGTGTAATGTTACGATGTGTGTTTTAAAAAGTCAGCTTCTACAATTAAGTATTTTGTTACCAACAAATGTAATCATCATTTTTAGTACATTGGTTGCCAAGGTCAAAATCTTCCATGGGTCTGCTGATGTAAACTTGCCACTTAGTTGATACAAGTATATTTGCCTCAGTATTTAATAATCAGAGTGTGATCCTGATGCCAGGAGTCACTAGAGACAGCTGAACGTTGAACTGAATGGCGGAATCCTGACATTTAAGTTAGAGGAAGAGGAATGGAAAATGATAGACTCTCTCAGGAATTTTTATATAGGAAGGGCAGGATATGGTGAATAGTGTCTGCTTCCTGAATTGGACTCTCCCCACAATGACAAAAGCTTTTTCTGCATGTCAACCTTAGAATAAACAGAAAAACCTACAAGAAGCAATGCATATTGTCTTAGTCTGTTTAGTGTTGCTATAAAGGAATACCTGAGGCTGCGTAATTTATAAAGGAAAGTTTATTTGGCTCACAGTTCCACAGGCTGTACATGGCATTGGCATCTGCTTGGCTTCTGGTGAGGACCTTGGAGAGCTGCCACTCAGGGGGGAAGGCGAAGGGGAGCTGGCAAGTTCAGAGACCACACGGTCAGAGAGGAAACAAGAGAGAGTGGGGAGGTGCCAAGATCTTTTTAACAACCAGCACCAGAGAGAACTAATAGAACAAGAGTCACTCACTTCCCCCATCCCCAGCGGGGCATTCATCTATTCATTAGGGATCCACCCCCACAACCCAAATATCTCCAATTAGGCCCAACTTCCAACATAGGGGATCAAATTTCAATATAAGATTTGGAGGGGACGAACATCCAAACTATAGCACATACATACATACATACACAAAATAATATGTATATGTCACAACAGCCCAACTGATGGCATATTTGTGGAGCTCTTGCTGTGTGCAGTCAACTCTACTGTGAATTTCAGTCACTAGAAGACATAGATCTGCTTCTTGGCACATACTGTTCCATGTCCTTGAAGACTTTAACATGCAATCCTGCAGATGCAATACTTAAAATCCCTTACTACCCTAAACCCTTTGTCATTTAATGTACTCTTAGATCCCTGAGTTGCTCCCACTTATGTCTGAAGCTATCTGTTTGGAGACTTGATCAAAGAATGTATCAGTAGCCCTGCTACAGGATTTTGTTTTAAACATTTCTCTTCCTTGTTCACTTAGTCCTATCTTCCTAGTATTCACTGTGGGCATGTTCTACTATTTCCTCTGCTTCCTTAATTACTGGTTGACCTCCCTCCTCCTTAGTTCTCTATTTCAGGTTTTATTCATTAAAATTCATTGAAGTCCATTAATAAGACACAGTCCCTATCTTTAAGAAGCCTATAATTAAGTAGAGCGACAGATGTGACAGAGGATCCCTGCTCCCCATAGACGTCAATTGTCCATGAACCAGCTCCATCTCCTGCCCTCTGGCATTAGGGCTTCCACTCTGGGGAGAGCTCTTGGCTGTCCCCTTCAGGGGCCCAGGAACTAACTACAGTTGGCCAATCATAATCCATCAGGCCCGGTTGTTCAAAATGAATTGCTCAGGTTCTCATACCCAATTTCATGAGAATTTCATGAGGCCTCCTGACAACAACCGGAACCAATTTACCAACCATGAGAGTAAGATATCTTAAAGTTTACAGTTTTATATATGATTACAGATTTACAGTTTATTTAAGGGGCGAGACCTTGTGGGAAAAAAATTAATAGGGGGTTTTAAAACTATAATTATAGAATAGAAATAATGAGACACAGAACATGATTTTTGCCAAGAGGTATCATGGACATTGATTGTCGTAGTGTACAAAGGAAGGTAAGATTTCTTGAGATGGATTGCCTGAGAAGGATTTTCAAAGGAAGTGGTATTTTGAGCTTGATCTTAAATGCCAGATAAGATTGGCATAGGCCAAGAAGGGGGGGAAATTTGAACTTCATAAACATAAGGAGCACAGTGAACACTTAAAGTCATGTGTAGGGTCTTGGCTAGAGGACCCTGAGCTGAGTGGAGGGAGAGTCAGGGAGAGGGCTGCAAAGGCAATTTGGGGCATTTCTGAGCATGGGATGAGATAAAATATGCAAAAGAGCTTAGAAAACTTCAAAGCACCATAGAAATATAAAAAACTATTATTAAAATGCCAGAAATTGTGGTGGTTGCCAGTGAAATAATATTTGACTTAGGGCTTTGTTATTTCTCGCAATACAAAGGTTTTTGAAGATCATTGCTTTGAATAGTTCTTCTCCATGTTCCGTTGCCTGTAGCTATCTTTCTCTTACTGACTTCTTTTCAGCCATCTTTAGTACAAATGGTGAAACTGAAGAAAAACTTCAATGCTTTGCTCTCCACTTCCTTTAAAGGCTCCTCATCTCTTTAAGGGTTTAGACTTCTTTTTAAAACTCTGTCAGCTGCAACTCCCAGAGGTCCTGCCTTGCCTCCAGGTTTGTTTACCACTCAGCAGGGATTTGTTTACCACCTAGTAGGAGAAGAGTCAAGAAGATAAAAGCCAATCAGGGAAGTAGAAAGACAAACCAGGCAGAAAATACCAAGGAAATAAAATTAGAAACACCAGGCCCAAGTAGGGTTGATTTTAGCAGTATGGTGACCCTGGGAAGCCTGAGGAGTGTACATGTTAAATCACTTTATTGTGTAGGTTATTAGAGATATAACATATCTTCTAAAACCACTTTGTGCCTGCTGAACACAGAACATCTTTTTAAACTTTTGTATTTTAAAAAATTCCCTGATCACTTCATGTTCCTTTAAGCCCCTAAATATGCATGTTTCTGACTCCCAAAGTTCAGGTTAACTGGTCTGATTGAATTTGGGGAGATGTCTTACTTGGACTAATGAAGAGTTAATAAAATATCATTCATCCTGATATACTAAGACCATGAAGTTTTTCTTTAATACAGCCTTACGATGACTAAAGTTCATATTGATGAACTTGAGGTACCATGATGTCCTAAAGTAACATCTGAATTCACAGATCAACTTATTTTAAGCCAAGCATAGCGTATTTTGTTCTTTCTTTGATAATTGGTGACCTGGTTACGGTGTGGATATAGTTATTTTTCATTAATTAGAATAGCTAAATAACCAGTAATTCCAATTCTCAGAGTCTTAAAATGCCAGGTTTTATCTAGTGTAGAAGTACTTTGTAGGTTAATGCATATTGTTTGTAACTCAGGCTAAAGATAAAGATGGATGAATTATTTTGCTCATGGAATCATTTAATGTGTATGCTTTTATAGTCTATATTTAGTCATTCAAAGACTATATATTTCTGATTTTGCTAATTCACTTGATTATGAGGTAAGATAAATGATTTTTGAGTATTAAAAAAGTAGAGTTTATAATCATTAAACTGGGTATTTATAGCTGGAAGCAACTGTTTCTTAGTGGTTGGCTATTTATTGTGCATGAATTATATTAAGGGATAAATACAGTGTGTAATTCAGAATATTTAGAACTGAAACTTGAGGCCATCCAACACCATTAAAATACATTAATGAATCATTCATTCAACAGACATTTATTGACACCCACAAGTTTTTTAATAACCACATTAGCCAGAGGAGTTTTTCAAATGTCAACATCTAGAAATTAGGTAGAGAACAATGAGCTAATTGCTACCTTTTGAGCAGTAGATAGGTAATTACTTTTCTAGAAAAGTAATGTAGTATTATTTATATTGATTTAGGGAAACACCTCTATTCGTTGGGAGTTCCCAATAAATGTCATTCAGGATGATGAGTCAAGAGCAGTCCGGGGCAAATCATGGAGAAGGCAGGCGTACCTTGAAAATGAGGAGGAGGTTCACACTTGGGAACTGTTCTCGGACTCTTTTATAAGCCATTGCTACACTTCAAAACCTGACAGCTCCTGGGCAAACTGTGTGGATATTTCAAAGATTCCAGGTAGAACTGGCAGAAGGGTAATTGTATCCTGTGGAGCTTGTGGGAGGAGGTTGGGAGGATTTTAGAGTTTATTAGCCATCCTAAGGGATTTCCTACATACCTTTCTTAGGGACTCTGAATTTTGCCATTTATTCCTCACTGACCCCTTTAACCTTCAGCCTTTTCTTCCTTCCAATTAATTTTTAAATGTTTCTACAAGAAATCATATTGCTAAGCTTCTACTTTGACTAAAATATTGAAATGACTTCTCAATACACTGCAGATTTGACCCTAGGCATCTGAGTTTTTTCCAACTAATTTTCATTACTTGCTAATAATTTCTAGTCCTGTCTAGTGGACAGGGCATACCTTTCCTCTACATAGCTACTTACCGCTTCAACCTGAGGAGTCATTCATTTATTTCATACAGATTTGTGGCTGCTGACTTTTGTACTATGCTGGGTGCTGGTGGTTTAACAAAAATGATTCAGATTTCATCAATTGCAAAAAGGAGCCAATAGCCTAAAGAAGACACAGGCACATAAGTAATTACAATACAAAAGAAGATGGCATGATACATCCCTGCTGTCATGCAGGTATGATGAACGAGGTGTGGGAGGCCAGAGGAGAAAGTCACTAATGCTATCTGAGGGACCCCTTCACAGGAAAGGTGATGCTTAAACAGTATTGCAAAAGATAAACATATATTTTCCATATGGAAAGAATGGGGGAAATAACAAAAAAGCATGAAAGCATGATCTGGGAAATAGTAAATACTATGGTATAGTTGGAGAGCTCGCAGTGAGAAATGGAGCACAGGGCAGTGAATAATCAATGCACATCTAGGCACAGTTTTGAATAGAAATAAATTCAGAGACACTCTTCAAGAGGGTGGAATGAGCTGATGTATAGGGAGTTCCCAATCCAAACTAAATAAATGGAATGTTTTAAAAAGCACCTTTCTGAATTCGATAACAAGAAATGAAATCTTCAGTGGCAGAAATGAAAAGGGATCCCACAGTGATGAGTGAGACTTGAAGCCCATGATGTGCAGAGGTCCTTGATCTTAGGGGCCAAAGCTGGGGCCTAAGTCGTTCGTTATGTCAATGAAACACAAACTGGGCTCCATCATAAACTGGAGAGAAATTCTATGTGCCAACCACAGGGTAAGGCAGACAAATATCCTACAGATGGAGTTATGTAGTGTTATCGTCATTGCTTTCCAAATTGTCTATTTTTTACTTTTTATTTCTTCATCAACCCACAATTTGTTTAGAAAGAGAGCTGACATGTTGCTGGGTGAGATTTCCTGTGGTGTGTGTGAGAATTTTTCTTCTGTGTACAGAGGCACCCTCTTCTCCTCATAGTCGCCATAACAGGGACACTGGTTTCCAGTCACAGAAGCTTCTCTGACGGTCTTTGGCGTCCGGAGTTCCGCTGTAGGAAACCGGATGGGATGTGTGGCTCCGAGAGCAGACAGGAGTGTGGTCGGGACAGCCCTGGCCTTTCACGGCTTCCGCAGGATGCAGTCACCCCTCTGCCAGCGCTGCGTGCAACCTTTGAAATTTCCACACAGCCTGCGGGCAGACTCTCCGCTGTCTTCTCTTTGGTCTGTGTGGCTTTCGTTATCAGTTTGTTCCCACTTGTTTTATTTCTTATATCTTCTACGAATTCCTCACTATCCTGGTTTTTTGGCACCTTTGCTCCCTTTACTCCATGTCTCCCTTAGCTTTCTAATGCTGTTTTGTATTTATTTTCATATTTATTCTGTGGCTTCACTGGAATTTTGCAAGCAGGGACGGGTAAACATATGTATTTAGTTAGCAATAAACTCTCTTATTCTATCATCTACTTCATATCCTCGATCCCTTTAAGACTCAGGGAAACTGTATTATTTATTATGGTTGCTCAACAGCCACTGATTAAAAGCATTAATAACATTACTTTAACTACAGGAAGGGTAGAAAACTGCTGTTTTCTGCACTTATTTGATATTTCAGGATGGCACCAGTCCCTCAGGAGTAAGCTTTGGAATGCCACTTTGTCCTTTTGTCTTGAAGATTTCATCTGCTGCAAAGCAGACATCCTAGCCTCCACACCCATCCTCTTAGTGAGATATTTCAGGATGGCTTTCCTGACCATGACTTGCAAATAATTTTTCCAGCTTAGAAAAGGGAGGGATTTCCTGGTAGCCTATGAGACAGCTTTGATTTGTGTGGCTGTGTAATATGATGTTTAAAGACACCTTTCTCTGTCTAAGTCCAGAGCAAAAAAATTGAAAGGATTCAAAGATGCTGCTTAGAGAACTTCAAACCCCCAGCAGGAAATCAACATCAGATGACATGGGTGTCAGGAAGACGTCCTGGACCACATCTCCTCTGCTAACCCTGTGTGCACCACTGGCTACCCATCGAGTGGGGTTAGGGGAATAGAATGTCTAGGCACAAGTCACCCGCGTCCTCTCCCCCCTCTGCAAGCTTCCAGCCTAAAGCCTATCTGAGCTGGGGACATGGGGAGAAGCTTGAGTCTAAAAGCAGTCCCAAGCTTGGAAAGTATGTGGTACCTGTTAAGTTCATTATGGAAGGGAGACATGCTGGAGATTAAAATGTCCAGAGAACATCTTAATATTAAAGAGTGTCCAGGAAATATGTTGGACCTGGCCGGAATTTCTCAAGGAAAAGGAGAAAACTCCACAAGTTGCTCTGTGAGTGCACCTTTCTTATTATCTCAATTTTGTCCTTGTTCAAAGAAACGTTTTTACAGAAGCAAGTCTCATCTTTCCTCCAGGATAGTTTGCTACATTGTGGGGCATTCGCCCAGGTCTCTCTCTGGCAAGGAGTTTTCTTAGACAGAGTCTAAGGGTGTGATAATCCAGGGACCGAGAATCCTAGTCCTACCATGTCCTGTTGTCACAGCTCTGAACTTTTGTCCTGTTCACTGGTGCTTTGTTGTTTTCATTAGTTCAGAGACTTGAGCAATTTTGTTATTTTTCTGACATTAAAACCTAGGTGTGAAGGAAGAAAATGGAGACCTCTACTTCCACAGTTTCTAACACTAACACCCAGAGGTCACCATTATGGAATATATCCATGTAACAAAGCTGTACTTATACCCCCTAAATTTATACAAAAAAGTTTTTTAAAAAGTGAGTCCTCTGGGCCGGCAGCATCAGCATGACCTGGGAACTTATTATACATGCAAATTCTCAGATTTACTGAGTTGGAAAATCTGGGGCTGAGAGTCAGCAACCCAGATTTTAAGCCCACTAAATGATTCTGATGCATGCTAAAGTTTGAGTACTATAGATGATCAACAGAACTTCAGTTGATTAAGCTGTTTTACAATTTCAGTATTAAAAAAATTTTTTTGCTCTTTTTAATACTGGGAGATATTGCTTGGTACAGTACAAATCATTTGGGAAAACTCTGTTGCGTATGATTTTTTTCTCATTTTGGATAATGTTATTAAAATACAACTTGGTTTCCTTGAGCACAGAATTTCTCAAACATGTTACTTAAGCAGAGGTGAATCTGACAATCTGAATTCCACCTGAAGTATTTCCTGGTCAATAAGCTGGAGCTCTAGTATTATGAAGACCTGGTTTTGAGTCTTGTTTTTACCTCCTACTAGTTGTATGACCTTGAGTAAATTGTTTAAAATTCCTAAGGCTCAGTTTCATAAATTTAGACACCAGGATGACAATAAAAGTGCTAACCTTATAGGGTTGTTGAAACGATTAAATACTATACTGCATTTCTAATGTAAGCAAAGCCCTTAATTCAGTGTTTGGCACATAATAAGCTTTCAATAGATGGTGATTGCTATTATTGTAACAGGGATATCCACTACAAAGGTTGGCCTGAACCTCATGTGTCCTAGTCTGTTTCCAGAAAAAAAAAAAAAAAGGTTTGCCACAGACCTGCCATAATCCAAGAAGACTAGAAATCTATAGTTTATTCCTCTCCAAGGCCACAACTGTCTCAGATTTTTCTTGTGGAGATCTTCAATTAAAAGTTGATCAAGTTTTTTCTGTAGTTTTTATTATTTTGTGACTGAGTAGAAACCATCCTCAGTGAGACATCTGGAGCATGGGAATCCTGCAACCTTCTTGCCCTTCCCAGCAGCTGTGAATGTTAGAATGTCTGTGTCCCCTCCTAGACTCTGGGGATAGACCATGCTTAAATATCTCTTTTTCTTACACTGTTGGTGGGACTGGAAATTAGTGCAACCTCTATGGAAAACAGTATGGAGATTCCTCAAAGAACTGAAAGTTGACCTACCATTTGATCCAGCAATCCCACTACTGGGTATTTACCCAAAGGAAAAAGAAGTCATTTTATCAAAAAGACACCTGCACTCAAATGTTTATTGCAGCATAATTTACAGTTGCAAAGATGTGGAATCAACTCAAATGCCCATCAATTCATGAGTAGATTAACAAAATGTGGAATACTACTCAGCCATGAAGAAGGATATTTAATGCCTTTTGCAACACTTTGGATGGAACTGGAGACCATCATCCTAAGTGAAATATCTAGAGAATGGAAAAACAAACACCACATGTACTCACTATTAAATTAACTAACTGATGAGCACACATGTGCATAGAGGGAAGTAAATCTCAAAGGAAATCAAGCAATGTGGAGGGGAGGAGGGAGATGCGGGAAAACTTACCTGATGGGTACAATGAACACCATCTGGGTGATGGGCACAGTTTTAACCCTAACTCAAGCATTACAAAAGTGATCCATGTAACTAAAAACATTTGTACCCCCATAGTACTTTGAAATAAAAAATAAAGAAGTAAATATCTCTCCATGCCATCAAGGTAAAAAAAAAATATAGCAAGCTAGTATAGCAGAGTAATTCAGAACAATGGCTTAAAAATACCTGTGATCAAATCCCAGCTCTGCTTCTCAACCTCCATTGCAACAGCTACAAAAAGAAAAGGGTACATAGAGCCCTTCCTTCACAGTGTTGTTGAAAAGGTTGTATGAGAAATCAAAGGTAAAGCATTTAGCTTGGTGTCTGGTACATGGAAATACTCTAAAATTTTAGTTGCGTTGGGTCTTTCAAGAAGCAGACATCAAGACAGAATAGATGTGCATGAGATTAATTGGTTGAAGTGCTCACGAAGGATAAAGGGGTGAGGTCAGGGAGAGCCTTCAGGACTCAATGCTTATTTGACTCCTGAGAAGGAGAGGAGGTATGCAGGAGGATTGGGCCAGGAGACTCTGAGACTACAGCACAGTTCTAAGAAAGTTTTGGCTAGACTAATATGAGAAGTTATCAAGCCAAAGCTGTCTTTTAGAAGGGTGCTGCATTCCACAGGAATGGGTGAGGACTAGTGCCCTGCAATGCTTAGTCATTGCCAGGAGCAGCTGAGGAAAGTGTGGCCTTGGCCTTTGCACGAACATACTGGTAGATCCAAAGCGGTGGCGGCTGAAGCTGTCAGTCAACTATGTGTCCCATAGGATGAGATCTGAGCAGTATATTTGCATGACCACCAGGGTTGTTTTTCTTGTTATTTAGGCTAAGTTAGAGCTGCCTTAAGTAATTGTGCAGACTGAGTCCTGCACAAGAGAAGAAGGAGAAATGAGAGCCCTGAAATCCAGTTCCTGCTCGAGTTGCTAAGCTGCGCACCTACGGAGCAGGTACCTTTGGAAAGGGCACTTTTGTCTAATTCATACAAAGATGTAACTGGGCAGATGTCTCTGGCTAAGGTACTTAAGTGGCATTAAAACATAGAACCTCTAAGGATAGTAGTATATATGTGTGCATGTGCATACATGTGCTTTGAATAGTGAGTAGGAGGGGGCACTCCAGTGAGAACCCACTGGGAATTGATATTGTAAACCAGGAGGATCATTAGCATAGTGTTAACTTACTCTCCGGAGGAAGGGGCAGGGACCGAGGATCCCTTATGACCAAAAATGTGAGTTTTGGTAATTAATCATTTGAATATAAGAGTGTCTCTTCTATTGAAAGCAGTCAAACTCATCACCTAGTGAGAAGGGTGAAGTTCTAAAGACTTCATTTATCTCAGCTCCTTTGTACTCAGCAGTGTCTGTGCAAATTGCCTATAAAGTAAAATGCATGGGGGAAAAGGCACATAGAAGGTTTCTAAGGAAAGCTTTGTTTTAACTCTAGGCGTGATTCTCCATTTATTACCAGAAGGGATTATATCAAATATTTCTGTGCTGGAAACAATGATTAAAAATGCCTTTTCATTTGATTTTAAAAAACAAAAAGTGTAAGCTGTTAAAAAAAAATTGACTAGTGCCAGGCCACCCAACCCTCAAGAAATGAACAGTCCAGCATGTAGCAGCATGGCTCCAGGCGCAGACTAGAGTTTCGGGTGCCACAGAAAACCCGAGCAGATTCATCTGTGATGTTTTCATACCATGGTTATGAATTAGTTAACAGTCTACATAATCTTCATGTGCTGCCACTAAGATTTCAGGTATTTTAAATCTAAATGAAGCCACTTTGCTTATCCTGTGTAAATGGAAGTTACAAACAGAACTGCAATTTCATTTAATAGCTATAAACCATTACTCTAATGGTTTGACAAAT
This sequence comes from Indri indri, assembly GCA_004363605.1. Lineage (NCBI taxonomy): Eukaryota > Metazoa > Chordata > Mammalia > Primates > Indriidae > Indri > Indri indri. The sequence goes on along the minus strand of RJWJ010014208.1, from coordinate 1,430 downwards.
GCCTATGAGGATAGACTGCAATATTTCATCCAAGAAAGGACTGAATATTAAATAAATGTAACCTCCCAATGGGTTCTACTTTAACCCCCTACTAATTTTGGAGGGTGGATTTAAAAGCTGAGAGCATTTTAGAGTAAATGTTAGGGATGTATGCAGCAGGTTCTGTGGTACAGATTAGCACTTTATCCCAGTAATCACGAATCCTTTTTTCATCTTCCATTATCACTTCAAACTCATCACGGTAAAGTGCAGAACTTAACTCAGAAGTTGGGAACACCATTGCTTCACATCTGACATCCTGCTGGGGGATTTCAGCAATTAACTAATTTCTCTGTTCTTTTCTCATGCTTATTATATTTTGGAAAAAAAAACTAACCCTTAACATTTACAGGCCTTATCTAGGTTGACATCAGTGGAGACAAAAGTGCGTGCCCCAATAAAATGGAAAGATGAGTCACCTTTCCATAGCTAGAGAATTTATCAAAGGCGTCATCTCTAGATTCAAAAAATAAAGTGTCATCAAGGGCCTTTCAAATAAGAGCACTTATAAGTTGGTAAATTTGAAGGATGTCTAGACCATAAAAATGGGTTTTATAGTTATCTTCTGTAATTAAAGATACTTTTGATGTTGGCTGATCAACATCAAAGTGGGAGTGGGAGAAAATAGGACAATGCCCCAAGGACAGATGTGTGCAAGGAGAAATTTGATAAGAAAAGGGACAGTTTGCATGCTGAGTATAATAAAGATTTAGTTTCATTTGATTCATAAACTTTGTTTTCCTGAAGACATATCACTGATATGCCCCCAAAATGAACATTTATTCTGATGCCTTGGGGGGACCTATTAGGAGGACCCACAAAATTGATCGTGTTGGTAATAACTCAAGCAAAATAACAGCAGCTATAAACCCTTTAATTGTAACTGGCTTTAAAAAATCTGAAACTGCTTATAATGGTTGCTTTCATTCTGTAGTTTTGTTTTGTGTCTGACAAGAGAAAAAAATGTGCTGAAAGCTTCTGATTACCCAATAGCAATTACCAGAAAACCAATCAAAAGGCAATTTGGATTTTTAGAAAAGTGTGACTTATCAATTTATCCAATAGAGTTTTTCTTTTTTTCTTTTTTTAGCTAATTGGATGGTGGTTAAAAAAAAAAATTTTCACAGGAACACAGATTTTTTTACTAATAAAACAGACCGATAAGCCAGGCTAGCGACATGTCTTTCATTGTTGTAAAAATCGTCCCTGTCACTACACCTATTCATTTCCTAAGACTCTTTTTGGTTTCCAGATTTTCTTATATTCAGTGCTGCACCTGCAGCATATCCAGAAACTGCTGTGAGGAGACCCTTTTTTCGACAACAAAGCAGGCGTGGGGTGCAGCTTTGCGTTCTGATGAAAAAATAACATCCCTATGAATTTTCTAAATT